>JAAGNO010030203.1:136481-158548 GCA_033439905.1 Ceryle rudis | reverse complement strand
TGGAGACATTCAAGGTGGGGCTTGACAGAGCTCTGAGCAACCTGCTCTAGTTGAGGATGTCCCTGCTCTCAGCAGGTTGGACTAGATGACCCTAGAGGTCCCTTCCAACCCAGACATTCCTATGTTTCTATGGTTCAATGCAATAAGCAGGACATACAGGTCACACTTTGCACTGTTAAAACCGGGTAATGCCCATAGACATGACATGCTCAACAAACACCTCCAGGCTTAGGTACTTAGACGAATATTTGCATTGCAAAGACCTCATCTTCACCAGGTCTATTATGTAGGCCATTCAGCTCAGGGTAAATACAGTCCTTAGACTGCCTTTCACATTTGGTTTTTTTTTTTTAACCACACTTTAGTGGCAGTAACATGCAGAGGAAAAAGGCGTATTTTTTGGCTGCTAGCAGTAGACAAGACTGTATGCTAACCTCTGGTCCAAAAAATTGGAAGCATGTGGGAATCAGACCCCTGTCTTTCAGGAGACACCAGTATATGCAAAACAAAAGACCTTCTTGCAAGAAGTGTCACTTCAGAACTTGTTGTTGCTAATGAATCCTATTTGCTTGTGTGATTTTGGGACTTAATAGTCCCTGGAGGCTGCTGAGCTGCCCAGGAAGGTGAGTAACTTTGACAAGGCGCTCTCTTCTCTTTTCAGTGTACTGAGGCAGCACTTCCAGCCTTGGAGTTCTGCTGTCTTTAGAAACCATCTGCTCATTTTAACTTCATTTATAGAGTTATGATCCTATTATTTTCTTTAATGAAAAGAAAAATCCAAACTATTTAGGTGAAAGCTCTATTACAGACAATAATGAATACCAGAAGTCCATTATCTTGGAATGGGGATTGTTTTTCAGGCAAAAAAACTATTGTTTCACTGACAGATAAAACTTTTCTTCAATATGTTATGAAAATTACAAGGAAAATTAATCTCACCAGAAGTTATTTTCATTAGTTTAAATTTTTTTTAATCATGAAAATATTTCTATAATTGTCACTATGTAGCAGCATTTGCATTAAAAATAACCGCTCAAAGATGGCCTAAATTACCAGACAGGCTTTCTATTCATAGGTTTATGAACTGTGTTGCACAAATGAAAAAAATAATTATCTTCTCAGTAAAAATCCTAATGGTGTTAATTTTGCTGCAGCAGATAATGTCAGCATACAGCATACAATAAGATTAATTCCAATATTGCATATTTGTTTTTCTCATTGCTACAGGATGTATGTGGAGGGAGTGGTAATTTCATCCTACCAAAACACATTCCTTCCTGCTACAGACTCTCAGCAAGTGGCAACTTGTATTTGACTCTACTGTTTTCTATAACCTAGAGCCCTGTTAAGGTCTTCCCTGGGGAAGTGGTGGCTCTATGCTGTGGCTCATGGGGCCATCCCTTGGTTATCAGGGGCTGAGGCATGGACACCATATGGGACGGCCCTGGTGACATTTCACAGATGTAAAAATACTCAGGGTGCAGAGTGGTTTGCTTTTGGTGAATCCTAGTGCCATCTTTTGGAGGAAATAGGAATATGCTTTGACCCGTGAATATTCACTGACACATTTGAGGAGAGCAACTCTGGTTGTTCTGCTGCCAATGGGTTTTGTTTCTGGGGATGATGTGCCTACAGGGCATGGCTGGGGAGTTTCAGGGTTTCCTGTGTCCCTTGCTGTTGCAGCAGCTTGAGGAGAGAAACCAGGGCTAACTTTCATGAGCGGGACTTCATCCCAGGCTAAGTAGGACAGTGTAGCATTCAACAATGGCTATGGGGAGGTCCTGACTAGCACTGCATCAAGGAGTGGGCACTGGGCCAGGGGCCACTTCCTCTGGGGTGAGCATACTGTCAACCACACCACAGGGACCTGCAGAGGGGATGGGGAAAAAATCAGGGTCTTCCCTCAGGTCTTCCCATGCACTACAGCAGCAACATAAAGTCAGACCAGGGCAGCAGAGCACAGGCAGCATGGTCTGCAGTATCTTTCCAGACCACATTGCCTTCATCTTCCACTCTCACACACATCTGTCTCTCCTTTGGTTGCTCAGGGAGGGACCAGGCTCAATACCACAGCCTACTCTGAGCTGGGGAAAGGGGTACAGCCCAGATAGAAATTTCAGGGAACATCTGAAATATGGAGAGCATCCAAAAATGTCTTGTGCCTCTCACTGGCTACCCAGCCGTAGCCCAGCACTACAGACATGAGAGGACAGGGCAAAGAGACTGCATATGACACGTGTTGCAAAATATAGCCCTCAAACAGCCAGTTATGAAACACCTGGCAAAACCCCGCAGACCACTCAATACTACAGAGCATTAGGGGTATGGAAACTACACATACATGTGTGCACATGCACACAGTCTTCTGCTGGCATCTGAGGGGAGCCCTGACCCATGATTGAGGGTGTGCTGCATGCCCTCTGTGGCTGTGGGGAGAGCAGGGACAGGGGCAGGTGTAGGCCACACAGTGCTGCTTGGTGGATCATTGCCTGCAAAAGACCCAACCCCACAGCTACGTACCCCAAGATGAACCACACCACAGGACAAGTGCATCCATGTAGGATGAGAAAGAAGGTGGTTTTGACTTGGTGTCCCTCTGCCCCAGTGCCCCTTGACATAGGCTATGCTATCAGCTTATGAAGCTTTGTCCTCAGCCCAAAGATGACAAATGCCAAGGCTGCCAGCATGGCAGGTCACCTTGTCCACTGCCCTGCAGGAGCACAGCCAGGGGAGCCCTTCACCAGTTGGTCCAGCCTGGTCATTCTGCTGCCAGTAACATGTGAGTTTCAAATTCAGTTACCAGCTCTTGTATTTTTTAAAACAGTTTTTCCATTTTTCTTGCTGAGGAGAAAAATGCCCAGTGCCTTGCACACCCACAGCTTTGTGAGCAACCCTGCCTGTAGGGACTGATCCATCAGAGTGTCCAGCTGCCACTGGAGCCATGGCTTATGGATCTCAAAGTCTGAGCTAAGTGACAGGAGGAGTTACAGGAGCTGACTCAGTCAGTCCCTGAATAATGTGAGGGAGGATCAAAGTGAAGGTATGAAATATTTTCAGGCTAAGCCCAGCATTCAATCCTTACTTCAACTGTCAGGCAAACCATTTCATGCCTAGAAAATGTTCAGGCCACCTCCTTCTATTAGAGGTGTGGGAAAGTAAGCCTTGAGAGTCTACAGAAGTCTAATTGTAAGGCTAATTGCATAAACCATGCAAGGTCCAGCAGGTGTGTGAGAGCACTGCTCCTTCCCTGGAAGCCTATCAATTCTCCACATAGTTCACAATGAACCCTGCCCAGATTACTTAGTGGTCAGACAATGCCACAAGCACCCAGACCTTCCTTAGTGTCTCATACTACATTATTGTTCAGGAAACTTGTTAGCATCTTTGCAGTCTGCAAGAGTGCTTCTCCTTACCAATGTTTGGTAGCCTTGAAATAGGCGATTGCCCAGATGCTTGTGGGATGCTGTGATCCTGAAGGCTCTAAGAGGCCCCAGAAACCTCACAGAATTGATTAGAAAATTCACGGGCATTTTTCATTGAGGTCCAAGAACTGTAAGGCCTGTATTTCCATTTGTGTGGGAGAGCCTGTTTAGGGAGAGAAGGTCACATTTGCACATCAACATTCAGGTGTCAGACCAAGACTGTAGACTTCATAGTCAAGGCTACTCAAGCACAATCCCAAATCTACATCATTGTCCAACTCTTTTTTTCTTTTGAAAGACCACCCCTAGTGCCACCATGGGGATATAAAGCTGTAAATCACAGTTTCGAAAAGTGCTTTGGTGAATTATTTTTTAACAGTGAACATTTTGCATTTTACTGCCTGATATCTGTCTATCCTGGAGAGTGGATGACCCCCATTGTTGTGCACTTAGCTTCAAATACTTCCCAACAAATGTGACTTTGTTAAATAGCAAAGCACCAGGGAAAAATATCTGGAATGTCTGAGGGACTGAAGAACACAAATCCCATCTAGACTGTCAGATTTGAGAGCCTGAACTGCTTCAGGTCTTTTGGAAACCTTATCATCAGTCAGCTATCTAAATTTTTCCAGGTATTCTGACTAAATAAAGTTGCTCTACCTCCTCCAATTTCTCTGTGTTTACATTATACTGTGTCAAAATTTAACAAAGAAAAAAAAAAGCATATTAGACCCCAATGACTCTCTAGAACATACTTAAAATTGCAGAAGATCCCACCAGATGTTTCTGAGAAATAAATGACTAAGCCACAAATCAAATGTCTCAGCTTTTAGCCAAAGTAGGGAAATGGAAATGCAACAGTAACTAGGAGCACCTACCACATCTCAGCCCAAGAGCTATTCCAGTATGTACAGTGGAACATCACCAATGTTGAAACAGTGACTGGTTTCCCACCTCATAGACTACTATGCTAAAAGTGCACTGTGATCTGCATCTGGACCATATTGAATTTGGCACACAGCAGGAGACATGCACTGTATGCACGAAACTTCACTGTTTTTTAGCATACAATTAAAATAACATGAGAGAACAAAGCCATTTACAGAGTGCTAAGCCAGCATTTTATACGGTTTATGACAAAACAACAAAGATATATCGTCTGATGCTTTTATACAGTCTGGAATGATTTATTATATACTATACATTTAGCATTGTGATACATTTAATTGTTGAGGTAAGTGGTTAAAGAAATGAAAAATGCTGGTTAGCTCATTTTGCATAGCACTCGTCAGTGATTGGAACTGGATATTACATTCCCAGTGCAAATTGCCAGCATTGGCAAGGCTATTTTACAGCTGTTCAGTGTGCAGGCTACATTGTAATGAAATTGTGACATGAAATGTTTCTGGAAATTGTAATGAAATGTTAGCTGAAAATATACTAAAGCGTTAAGTGTAGAAAGAGAAATGAAGTATAACATTTACAAACTCCAATGTCTCCTTGTCTCAGGCAGCTTCAGATGTTACTTTAGCCCAGATGTTCTAACTTGCCTCCTCCTACCAAATTGCACATCACAGTTGCTCCTCAGCATCTCCTTTGGCCTCAAGTACTTTAAATTAAACCTGATCTTATTTTTAATCCTTTTTTGGATCTCTTGAACCTCTAAATTCCCTAGGGTCTATGGCCCCCTTTTTTTTCCACTTTCATCTCTCTTTCTGTTAACCTCTTGATATCCAGTTGTTGTTTCCTTCCCCATACTCCTCAGATCCATCTTTCACTTTCCATGCCTGTACAGGACATTTATCTGGGTTTCTTCAGCTATTGAAGCCTCCCTGGCAACCCCTGACCACATGCAATTCCCCTTTCCTTAAGAGGGAGGGGAGGTTGAGCTAAGTCAACCTGCTTGACTGATGCCTTCATGTTGTCAGTCCATGTTTCAACCCTCTGGTTAGCTGTTTACTGACAACTCAGATCTGATCTGATGTCACCATGATCAGTTCAGGTCTAACAATTAGCAATCCTTGCAAGGATGTCTTAAAAGTCGGCTGACATCCCCTTCCATAAATTGCTAGTAAGGGGACCATTGTCATGACACTGCTACATCCTCTGACAGCACCTCATAACTCTTCTTTCCCTCGATTTTGGCCTTTTTCTCCTATTTTTCCTTTTCTTTTCCAAACCCATCTAATAATAGCCCTGTCATTTCCATGCATCCTTGCTTGTATGCCCCCTTGCCTGCCATCTCATCCCCTTTAATCTTCCAGGAATGGCCAAGGTATCAACCTTTATTTTCACACCTATTTTGAAAATCAAGCCTTGCTCTGCTCCAAAGGCTGTGTGCCACTCACTTTAGTCCAAATTTTCTCTCTTTTCCTTGGAAACACATGGTAGGAGGTTTACAACTTGCTTACAACCATAAAGAGACATTTACAACTTTTTAATAGTTGCAACCAGCAGTCATTGCGGGAAACAGCAGACACTTCACTCCCTTGGAGAGCCAGGCTGTGAGCTGTCTCTTGTGTCAGGAGCTGAGCTCATGACAATGTCCAAGTACCTTCTACATGTTTCCTGGATTTATCCTCAGAGCATGTTAGAACCAAAAAACTATCCCACCCTCACTCCTTAAAGAAAGAGCTGAAATGGAAAAAGTTCAGTGAGTCCTGGTAGAAAATATGGCCTCTTCCAGCATTTATTAGTCTTGTGTATTTAAAGATATGAATACGTCAAAGGAACATCTGTTAGTCATGATCTGTATTTACCATATCCAGCACAATGAGATCCGACTCACGGCTGGGTCATCTGAATGACATTCTCATCACATGAAACTAAGATACATTCATGTACCACAATAGTGTTTCTGGGAACTAGACAGCATGGGGTGATTTTTTCAACCATAAAACAAATGAGTATTTTGACTTTCCCTCTTTTTTTCTTCCCCTTGTATTTCAACTTACAGTAATGCAGGTGAACATAACCCTCCCAAATCCACAAATAAAAAGGGACATTATTAAAAAAAATTACCGTTTCAGTGGCCAGTGCTGTTGCAGATATAGTGGAGAGCTTCACAAGACCTCCAGCTCTTCTCTACAAGAGTGCAGGAAAGTGCACTTTGAAGCTCTGTATTATTCCTGGCAGTCCAGCTCTGATGTCTCAGATGGCCAAGGGGTCTACATGGCTGGTTTGCTGAAACAGACTGGTAATTTTTCAAAAAATATATGAAATAAATGAGTGAAAGACATGTCTAAAACTTAAAACTTATAATTTTTATCCTTTTAGGACTGCTTTGACACCTAAAAGGACCATGGCAATCATTTAGCCCAAGTGTCTGTGCCTGTTTTAAGAATCCTTTATTAATTTTCTGCAGAGCAGTTTTCAAGTTTATAGTGGAGAAGAATGACATATTCATCATGAAGGGGAAATGTATAGGCATTTTTTGTGGCAATGTTACTAATGATTATTTAGTATTCAGCAGTAACAGATCGCTGGGTGCTCTGTGGATGTCCATTTTCTGCCTGAAGCAGCTTTCAGTCTGGCTGGGTTACAGATAGACCAGGACTGAAATAAACACTGCACAGTTGGGCAGCTCGTGAAATTAGTGCAGCAAGTTCACAACAATAGTCTGGGAAAATCTTCTTAGTGGTCTGTTGGTGGAGATACCTGATGAAGAGAGGTTTTTCAGTTCACGAGAAAGTGCTTCAAACAAGGAAGAACATGGAGTATCACTTAGAGCTGAAGGGGTGAAGGGTGTTTTAGCTGCTCAAGGAAGACCTTTCAGATAGGTGAGACTACAAATACATTAGCTGCTTGACTGCGGAGAGAAGCAGACTCCAGTGGGAAGAGATGGCAGTCAGAAAAGTTGCAAATGGAAATGGTTTAGACAGTAGGAGACATCAGGCCTGCCTGTGTGCAGAGACAAAAAAAAAAAAAAAAAGAAAAGGAAAAATAGGAAGGGCCCATTAACAATTATCACAGAAGAAGAGGGATAGGTTTGTGAAGTGGAATATGTCTAAGCTTGGCTAACATCCAGTCAAAGCAAGCATGATAACAAACTACAAATATTTGGAAAGCTGTAAACATTGAGGCAGACTAGGAACTCTGGAGTGTGATGCATGGGGAGTATAATCAGAAGAAATTGCAAAATACAGCAATAGCAGGAAAACAAAAATCTTTGACAATTAGATGTATTAGCTTCAGTGTTACAGGAACTCTCTGGAGTTGAGACCTTTTTGAATTTGAGGAAGGTTAAGGAAACATACAATAGAAAATAGTTCTGTAATAGTGAGGGGAGTGGATGGGGTTTCCCAAGTAGACTTTCACAGTACTTCTTCTAGGATTGTGCATAAAAAACTACTCTGCCCCTTATTCTTTTATAAAATATATACAGGAAAATATTCTGGTACCCAACCCAAGAAATTTTCTGAGGCTTATTCTGAGAAGTCCTTACTCCACTGATTTAAGGGTACATCTCCTGGCAATTCCCTTCCTAACCAGCTTGTTTTATTTAGCTTTCTTGAAAATAAGTGACTTTTTAAACAGTGGCGATCATTACATTTTGAAACAATTTTCCATATTCCACTTGGTCTAATATTACTAACTAGCTCACCAAGTAGTCCCCCTCCTTCAAGCAGGGCTGTCTCTGAGTCATGCATCTGATGTAGTCTCAGATGCCGGTACCTCAAAGGATCGGTCACACTGCCCCAAGGGCAGCAGTGGATTCAATCCACTTTGGAGGTTGCAGCTGAAACCTGGAAATGTGCAGGGATCCAGGACAGTCTTCTGAGCAGCATGTGCTTCCTGAAAATGCTGTGGCTTGCTCAGAATTCATTTTTATGTTTTCTCTTGCTGAAATCCTGGTATGACCCTCTTATGTGATCTGCAGAGAGGTCAAGATATAACCAGAAGGTAAGAGGCACGAAGGAGTGCATAGCCAAGAGTTTAATGCCTTGACCAAGTGTATGTATATGTAGTGCTCATTATGGAAGTGATAATTAAGCAAGGGGGAGTCTTTGTGAACTCCTTAGTCCTTGCCTCCCTCAGTGTAATGCCAAGTGCTGGAGGATGGCCCCCTCCGAACCCTAAGGACTGTGAGCTCTTAACCAAGCTTTGATGACGAAGTGCTTTCCAAACAGTCCAACACAGTGAGGGATGTGACAACTCCAGAGAGGTGTAAAAAAGAAGAAATATCTTTACCAAGAAAGCATAAGGGAGCTCTTTTTTTTTTTTGCCACCAGGCATTGCTGCCACATAACTGGCCTACCTGTAACTCATGGAAGGACTTCTCTTGCTGACAGTCAGCAAGGTCTCAACCAAGCCCGAGGACTAGCCACAGTCTATGGGAAGCTTCCATGTTAGCATCTAATCCCCTTTATGTAGGTCTCAAAGGCAGACAGAATCTGCTGCAAAGATATCTGAAGGCTCCTTCCACTGACCAGATAGGGAACTACGCACTGACATTGAATCAGGATTGCTTCAGGAGGCAGTTAAAATTCAGGCATGAATTAACTGAATCCTTTCGACAGATGAGGTGCCATTCTGACTTACCAGCAATTTAGGTAAGCAGAGACTATTCTCAGGGCCATTCCCCTGATGTGATCGAAACTTGAGAAGATGGCACAGAAAAAGATCATGGGATCATTAAGCATGTAATGGACAAGAGTCCACAAGTTGCACCAAGGGAAGTTCAGATTAGATATTAGGAAGAATTTCTTTATTGAAAGAGTAGTTAAGCATTGGAACAGCCTACCCAGGGAAGTGGTGGAGTCACCATCCCTGGTGGTGTACATGAGGTGCTTCAGGACATGGTCTAGTGGTCATAGAGGTGTTGGGTAGAAGCTTGGACTTGATGATCTTGGATGTCCTTTCCAACCTTAATGATTCTATGATTCTACATAAGGTAGAGTGTTTGTTTTGTTGTGGTTTTTTAATCTTTCCTTAATTTAAAAAAAAATATTTTACAATTAGAGCTTAGCTGGTATAAGAAACACTATGAGCAAGAACAGTTTGTTGAAGTCTAAATCACTGATGATCTCCATGTTTCTGTGGGCACTTTAAAAAGCATGTGGTGTTTGAGGTACCCAGCTTGAACTCTTCTGAATGTGAGGAGAATGAAGGAGTTCAGTACAGGTGGTGCTGTGTTGTCCTATGTCCTAACCTCTGTTGATCTTCCCTAAAGACTCACAGTACAAATGTTGTAAAATACCTCCTTCAAAGGCATTTTTTATATACTCATTAAACCAAATTTAATATCAGGGGAGATACCTTGATCAAGAACAGTGAAATTTGAGCTTCCTCGTTTTACTTTTAAAACTTTTCTCACCATAACATGTTACAATTTAGCTTCTCAGACAGATATGTATTTCCTGGTGAAAGATGAGTTCACATGTATATCTCTAAATTTCAGGAAAAATAAAGCTTCTACTTTCAGAGCAGTCCTCAGAGTGCTGTAATAAATGATACCCGGCTGACAACTGACTTTCAAAGAATTCCTGACTTAAACAAAGGACCACAGTTATCAACATTACCAATTGGTACAAAGGTGGACTCATGAGGGCCATACTGTCCATGCATCCAGGTGCTTAAATAGCAAACAGTACATTCGGTTGAGGTCGTGGGGTCCGGCTGAACTTCATGTGAATATCTCTCATGGTATGGATGCAGCGTTGCTCAGCTTCCCTGAGTTTTTTGGCTATATTGGGCCTATTCCTTGTTATGGTCTGAACTGGGGACCAGACCCTAAAACTCTGGACTCGCTTCAATCTTCCTGGCTCCCAGTAGCAGGGCCAGATTGAGTAGCAGGCAGTGAGCAGCAGAGACGCTACCATGGGTCGACTGCCTCTTTTGGCTCTGCCAGTGCCCTGGGACACTGAGCTGGTCCTTGTCCTCTATCAGGAAGACCCTGTGGGGTGCCTGCTGCCCTGGGTAGAGAGGCACTGCAAGTAGCACAGTGACCCATCTCAATGCAGTAGTAGTAGTGTTTATTCATCCTTCACTCTCCTCTTCATCCTCAGGGTTGAAAAATCCAGGTTTTCCAAGGTTCCTGGAAAGCTGTGAGCTGGTCCTGGGAAAGGTGTACCTCTAAAATGAGTGTCCTTGATTCATCCGCCAGTAAGGTACATGTGGCCTACCATAGGATTTTGCTCTTCATCATGAGGGGTCTCCATCATGCCATCTGCTGTGACTTCATCCCTGTCATAGGGCTTGGACCTTCTAACACGAGGATGTTTCCATTGCATATGATAGCAGACAGGCAACAAAATCTGGAAATCCTGCAGGCAGCTCTGTGAGCACTGCACATGCTTTGGAGGCCTCCAAGCACATTCTTGCCAATCTAAACAAAGACGGTTGTTTTATCTGGATTTTTAAGTGTTTAATTAAAAGGTGGTTCAACAATACACTTACCATTTTTTAGTTGGAAGTACACATGAAGTAGATAGCAAGCATCTGTAGATGTATTTCCACTGAAAAGCAAACTATTATTCTTATAGTCAGCATGTAGGTGTGCCTACTATAACTTTCTAAATTAGTGAGTGACTAACCTTTTCCAAGAGTTCAGTTTTTCTAACCTTCCTGCAAGTTTTTATTTTCTAAGAGGTATAGACTTACAGTGATTATTTCCCAAATGATCACAAAGCTTATGATGCCACTGTTCAGGTCTCAAACATTAGTAATAGAATCCTGTGCTTATGAGCTGTCACCAAGACACACATAACATGGGAGTCTGGCAAATAGACTCCCATTGTATAGCACTGATTAATGCTCCACAAAACAGATATGCAAAATATTTGCTATAAAATCTGAAACCACACCCCTTTTGTCTGAAAAAGAGAGAAAAGAACATGAAAAAAAGAGGGATACAGTTGGAGGTTTGAGCTGTATTTGGTCTCTGCAGTAAACACTGCCTGCTGTGGAGACACACTCATAAATGTCAGTGTGATTTTCCAGACCAGTTCTTCAGCTTGTGTCGCAAAAAAAATGGAGTCATGTCATTGGGCACCAGATGTAGTTTTGGGGCCCAGGGTACAGTGTGGGTAACCTCTAAATCTAGAAGAGAAAGAATACATCCTGCCCTTCGTAAACAGCCAGGATGGACTGTAGTGACTAATTAACAAGCTACCATACAATCCATTCTAAAGTGAGGAATAATGGAAGTTATACATTATTCATTTTATTTACTAATAATGATACAGTATGTATTAATAGCAAGGGGGCATGGTAATTCAACATACGATTCAGTATGAAAATACATCTCAGGCTGAGATTATGCTGCATAATCTGATGGCAACAAAAGGTAATTTCTGAGTATCAGTATTCTTCCTTAGAGGCCTCCTTCAGACTTCATTTTCAATCTTGGCCATGAAGTTGTCAAAGAATTGGGCATGGTTGCAATCTCTGGGCAAAAGAAGCTCAGGATAGGAATGGCAAGGCACTGTTCAAGAAGGGCTGCAAGTATTTTAGCAGAACTGCCTGGAAAAGAAGATACACAGCAACTGTCCACTTTGAATTTAGACTAAGCGTTGCTATTTTCATGATTGCCATATTTCACAAAACAAGTTTTAAACCAAATGCCTAGCGTATTTTAACGTGGTGAGTAGGAGATCTGACGGGTGTGTCAGGCACTAAAAATGCAAATGCAAATGCAAACTACAGCGTCAATCTGAATTGCCATGCTAGGCCAAGCTTATTTTATTACATACATTCTGCATTCTAAGTACTAATATGTTCATAATGTAAACATTAAGCATACAGAGTTAAAATTCAAGGCCACAATATTTTTGATTGTCCCTTTTTTGTGTCTTTGGTTGGCCGAGATCAACTCGTAGTGTATAAATGCATAAGTTATATAATAATTATATAAAAAGGAAAAAATAACATTGACTTGTATACTTCATTCTGACAAACGCACAGCGTTCGCGACTCGATAAAGAAAAACTGGCGCCCGCCTAACAAAAATACTTAGATGATTTTTGATTTTGGCAGTCAGGGGTTGTCTCTTGCTTTAACAAATAGAAAACAAACTCCCTTAATAATGATGAGGTTTTAACTGGTAAATTTTAAATATCAAACACAATTCCAGTTTTACTTTTCTTTTAAAGAGATGCATATTCTGATTTCTGAATTCTTCTTCTTTTCCCTTTTTTCACCTTTTCTTAATACTGTAACAACAAGTCTGTTCCTCCTGTACTACTGGGAAAGGTATGATACTGAGCAATATGTTTCACAAGTCCAAACAAGTGTTTCTTCATAGTCCCAACGCTAGTAAGTTTTCAGTCTTTTCAGTCTCTACTGGTGAAGTTGTTTCTTTTCTCCCATTCTCAACACTTTCATCCTCCTCTTTCTCCTTTCTGCTTTCTCTGTCAGGTGCAGGCCTCTGATCTACAGTCATACACTTGCCCTTCAAGCACATTCTCATTTCCAATGTTTGGCTCAGGGTTCCTGTAATACTGTCAAGGAATCTTAAAGTTTGGGTTGTCTTCACAGTTTGAGTAGCTGATAACACTCTGATGAATGGAAGGGATTGGATTTTAACTGAAACAATACTGTCAACACTAAACGAGTCTCTTTTTGTTGATATGTTTCTGTTTTTTAAATACAGGCAGGGTTTTTTCCATTTTTTCCCCATCCTCCTCTCCCCCCTCCCCCTTTTGTAATGTTTCATATATTGTATGTTAGGTCACTATAGACTTATCCTTATATTGCTGTAGTATAGTCCCAGTTTTTCACTAGCAAGATATCAAACTTTACACATAAGCTTATCAACTTTTTAAGACCACTAGCTTTCGCAGGTTCTCCTTATCATTTCATGCTTTTACCTACTACAGTCTATTGTTGTTTGGTCCACAGAGTCGATGCCCATATACATTACATTTTAGTATCTTAATAATCCTTGAATGTCTCCTTAAAATCCCTACTAGAAACAGTCTCTTAATGTGTTTTGTTTTGGTTTTTTTTCCCAGCCAAACCTTCAAAGCTTCTTTAGGCACTTTTAATTCATGTACTACAATAGAGTTCATTGTAATTCATCAGGGACAGCATCCCAGCAAGAAGTGTCTTTGTTTGCTTTTTCTGGTGTTTCTTTTTCTCCCCACTTAGTAGTAGGTGCCAAGATGAGAAGGCATATGAGCAGCTGGCAGCCTGGTATTGGGGTAGATGCCTCCAGTTGGTGAATTCCAGTATGGATTAGGGGCAGCGAAAAAGCTGGACGATGTTACGGGTAAAGCAGGTGGGTGGGGAGCTACAAAGTTCATCTTCTGAGGGTGCGCATGATAGGAGCTCATGTAGGGGAGGTCTGATGGGTATTTGTACATGGACGACTCTGGGGGGTGAGGCTGGAGAGCCTGAGCAATTCCGTGGAAATCAAATTTGTAGGCATAGCGCTTACCATGAACCTTAGTCATAATATTTTTATCATAGTAGTAGCGAAGGGCACGGCTGAGTTTGTCATAGTTCATGTTAGGCTTGCTTTTCCGCTCCCCCCAGCGCCGAGCCACTTCGTCAGGGTCGGTCATCTTGAACTCACCATTGGTCCCCTCCCAGGTGATGCAGTTGGAGTTGGAGCTGTCCGAGAGGAGCTCCAGCAGGAACTGCCATAACTGTATCTGCCCACTCCCTGCAAGGGAAAACAAAATAGAAATGTCAGGGCTAGTGACTAGTAACATTAAGACATCAATTCTTCCAGGCTCTCACATAGGACCCTATTAGGAACTGTTGCAATGTTGGTTCCTACTTCTTAGTCTAAACTAGTCCCTTTCTCCCAGCCCTGTCTCATGAAATCCTAAAAAGCAGCGATAATGGTAGTGTGTCATATTTTCCCTCATCTGAGTGGCAGAATGCCACTACATGGAGATTTTATAGTTACCTAATGTTATTCAGTGTAGACAATTGATGGGGAAATAATACAGTGCTCATTTAGGAAATTAATCTCTAAAGTTCAGGACAAGCAGCTTTCACTTGCGTGACATTTTGCTTGTTCTCACAGCATTATGTTGCAACTAAATGTTCTCTGCTATGGAATAAGCCTACACAAAATGGAGAAGTTTAGAGAAAGCTGGGCTCTTGCCAAACCATATCATCCATTTGCAGCATTTGGGGAAACGCAGAACGGAAACTTATTAGTTTGCTGTTGCAGTGCATACAATCATAGGGCAAAACATTTGCAAGAACAGTGAAAAGGTCCATAAAATATATTCTTGTCATCGTTCTGTGTCAAATGAGTTTAAATGACTATTGAAGTTAAGACTTAAAATGCTGTTGTTTTCTCGCTCCTCTGCCAATTTCAACTTAAAAAGAAAATAATTAGTCTGCTGTCAACTTAGCAGAAGTGTTTTGCTCAGAGTTATAGGAAAAAATGTGACCATTTGAGGTAACTGAAAGTAGATTACAAAGGGCCTTGCCACTGATATTAATGTTAAAAGCTTAGCATTTCTTAATAAAGCAGCACTGAAATGATGCAAAATACAGCTGAAGCAGCTTGCAAGGCAATCTGTTTCACAAGCACCATGTCAGCAGAATTTGCCAACCAGTTTGTATGTGCTAACCTCTAAGTACATCTCTGACCAGGAATTAGTTGTGTTTCCCTTTTTTTTCCAAACCAGATATGTGGGTATAATAAACAAGCTTTTCTTTAGAAAGCTTATAGTAGCGAATTATAATATCAAGCTAGAGTAGCATCTGAAATCCATTAGCAGTTTATACTTCAGTGCAACTGAAACCCATATTCGTTTAAATGATATTTATCCAAATTGTCCTTAATGAATTTCTTTTGTTCCATTAACATGCATTAAGTAAACAAACAAACAAAAGAATCCATGGTATGAGCAAGGCATGCAAGTTTTAGTACACGAAACATAACAAGAGGATTAGCCTTTGAAAATCAATAAACAGTTCAGCACTGGACAAAACACAAATTTTTGAATAAGCAATCCAACATATGTTCTAACATAAACACTTGCCTTCCAAATGTAATATATAGTCCTATGAAAATAAATGGTTGCTGTCAATTTCCTTTTAATGAGAGAGTAAGTCCACCAATTTATAAACACACAAAACATGTTAAAGCACAGTAATGATGGTGTGTAGGAATTCCATATCCAAATGTTAAAAAATTATCCCAACCCAGATCATGTCAGTGTCTTTCACAGTAATGAAGTCTACCAAATGGATGCTTGACAAAATTGTAAAGGCCAGAGTTTATGAACCAAATAAAGGCAGGTAGGCCCCTGCAGTTAAGGTCAGCATCACCTGGAAACACACCACCTTAAGCCACTTGGAAAATCTTATTCTCAATACTTACTTAAATGCTTTCTATACCATGCAAAACTGTTTAAAAAGTATACTGATCTAGAATTGTGCTTGAGGTCACTTGGGACAAAGTGAAAGGAAATGGACCAGTATTTTGGCAATTTCATGCCTTGAAAAGCCATATAATGGTTGTAAGAAGAAACATTATTGCTGCAGGTTGAGGACACTGCAATATGGAAGAAGGAACCCTGTGCCCTGTGGCTGTTAAAGCAAGGGAAACAGGAAGTGGCACACACAGTGTCAATCCACTGTGGCAGATCATGATGTTGATTATGGTGGTGTATGGCCACAGTGTGTCCTGCGGACTCAGAGCAGCAACAGTGAAATCTGCACAGTTCACAATCAGTGTTATTAACTCACCAAGAAGGTTCTTTGTCTTTAGTTAAAATATGCTTCAAGTCCTCGTCCACAATGTGCCCTGCTGCTGCCTTCTTAAAGTGGGAGAACATTTTTGAAGTGTTTACCCCAATTATTCTTTGCAAATAGATTACACTTGCCTTTTTCTCCCTATATATTTTTGCTGTTTTGGGTTATTCATCTCAAAATATTGTATTTGTTAAAGTCAGTATGGCACTGTACTGTGGATTAATGGTATCTAGGACATAGATACTGCAGATTGGCAATAGATCCATGCCCTTCTGGAGGGGTACTGGAGGCCACATGGGATATCTTACAGCATGTAACAAACTCCTGATGTTTAGTCAACTGAAGTGAACTCCTATTGATGTGAGGAGTTCAAATACCTCTAGTGAGGTATTCGACTGCCTGAATGTAACTATTCTAGGATAATTTAAATAGCTCTCTATGGAGAGCTATATTAACTACATCTTCAATGAATATCATGGGAAATAAGACACCTAGCTTATATGCAGACACCTACATTAAGATACACAAGCTCATGTGTCTTAACCTCAGTCCCACCCCTGTGTAATTTAGAAACCTAATCCTGAAACACATTGGGTATCATCAGTTTCCACTGAGTCATACTGAAGTGTGGTAAAATAGGTCACATCACCTTCCAGGTCTGGCTTTAAAGCTGAAGTGGGGACACTAGCAGTGAAGAGAAATCCTCTTAAATCAGCAAAATCCCTTCTCACCTGGATTTGCAAGTCGGCTGCTGGTCGGTCCAAGAATCTGATAAGGATCTACAAAATTTTGAAAGAAAGATTTAAAAACGTAACAATGATGTAAAAAATTTTAGGTGTTATTTTTTAACCTTGTAAAGTGTAGACCGTCTGATGTGATAGCAGGTCCAATACTGGGGAAAGCAATTCCTTTCTCTACATCACAATATTTCCATGTTTTCCATTAAAACTATGTATGAAAGTGAACAACTGCAAGGATACCCATTTGCCTTTTGTACTGTATTAGTGTGCACACAGATATATTCAGATACACTGTAAATTTGGCCCAGAAGTATTCTAATTCCTCATTAAATAAAGCACACATACATGCAGGCATCCTTTGTACTATAGACCCTTGCAGCCTGTCAGAGCCCACAGGCACAAACAGGTAATGGGGTGATAACAGGTAATATCCCTTCCACAAAGGATAGCAGCCTCTCTTCTTGTGAGGCCACATTTGTTTTCCCTGGGCACTGCTAACTCTTTCTTTGCCAAAAAAGCCTCTAGAAGAGGGCTGGAAATGCATGGCTAAACCCAGGCAATGTGGCTGGGTTGATTCTTCTTTGTCATTGGAGGCCAGTAAGGGATTCTCTGTATTAACCTTGTAACTAGGGTTTTTAGAAGAGCCTATGTCAGCTGCAAAATGTCTGTAGCATCTCATTGTTTTCCTCAAGGGATCCCCTCCAGAAATGAAAATGTTTTTTGGCCTGAATTGATGTACAACAGGAAAAAGGGAAGGCTGTGACAGAAGTACAAAAGCCAAAGTGATGGGCTGCAAGCACAGCCCACAGCTCCTTGCTGGGTCATCCTGTCACTGTTCTGCCTTGCCTCTGGACAGCTGCTCTGTAATGGCAGCCAGTTTTACAGTCAGGAAGATAATCAGGTTACATTCCTTATACATTTAAACGTATAAGATGGAGAGAGAGAAGGCGGAGTTACTGAATGCCTTCTTTGCTTCAGTCTTCATTGCTAAGACCAGCCCTCAGGAATCCCAGACCCTAGAAGAAAGAGAGAAAGCCTGGAGGGAGGAAGATTCTCAACTGGTCGATGAGGATAGGGTTAGGAATCACTTGAGTAAACTGAACACACACAAATCTATGGGTCCTGATGGTTTGCACCCATGAGTGCTGAGGGAGCCATCTGATGTTGCTGCTCTACCACTCTCCCATCATTTTTGAAAGATATCATGGAGAACAGGAATGGTTCCTGAGGACTGGAGGAAAGCCAATGGTGCACTCCAGTCTTCAAAAAGAGCAAGAAGGAAGACCCTGGTAATTACAGACCTGTCAGCCTCATCTCCATCCCTGGCAAGGTGATGGAGCACCTCATTCTAGAGATCATTTCTAAGCATATGGAAGAAAAGAAGGTTATCAAGAGTAGCCATCATGGATTTACTAAAGGGAATTCATGTTTGACTAATCTGATAGCCTTCTATGATGGTGTGACTGAATAGGTAGATAAAGGGAGAGCAGTGGATGTTGTCTACCTTGACTTCAGCAAGGCTTTTGACACTCCCATAACATCCTTGTGGGTAAACTCAGGACGTCTGGGTTAGAAGAGCAGACAGTGAGATGGGTTGAGAACTGGCTGAACAGTAGAGCTCAGAGGCTTGTGATCAGTGTGAGGCACAGAGTCCAGTTGACAACCTGTAGGTAGTGGTGTTCCCCAGGGGTCTGTACTGGGTCCAGTCTTATTCAACATCTTCATCAATCACCTGGGACAGAGTGTACCCTCAGCAAGTTTGCTGATGATATGAAATGGGAAGGAGTGGCTGATACACCAGAAGGCTGTGCTGCCATCCAGCAAAATCTGGACAGACTGGAGAGATGGGCAATGGGGAACCAAATGAAGTTCAACAAGGGCAAGTGTAGAGTCCTACACCTGGAGAGGAATAAGCCCATGCACCAGTACAGGTTAGGGGTAGACCTGCTGGAAAACAGCTCTACAGAGAAGGACCTGTGAGTCCTGGTGGACAATAAGTTATTCATGGGACCGTAATGTGCCCTTGTGGCCAAGAAGGCCAATGGTATCCTGAGGTGCATAAAGAAGAGTGTGTCCCTCAGGTTGAGGGAGATTCTCCTCCCTCTCTGCTCTGTACTAGTGAGACCACATCTGGCGTATTGTGTCCAGTTCTGGGCTCCCCACTTCAAGAGAGACAGGGAAATACTAGAGAGAGTCCAATGGAGAGCTACAAAGATGATGAAGGGACTGGAACATCTCTCTTATGAGGAAAGGCTGAGAGACTTGGCACTGTTTAGCTTGGGAAAGAGAAGACTGAGAGGGGATCTTATTAATGTATACAAATTTCTGAAGTATGGGTGTCAAATAGAAGGGGACAGTCTCTTTTCAGTGGTGCCCTGTGACAGGATGAGGGGCAATGGTCACAAACTGGAACACAGGAAGTTCTATGTCAACATGAGGAAAAACTTCTTTACTGTGAGGGTGACAGAGCCCTGAAACAGGCTGCCCAGAGAGGTAGAGACTTTAAAAACCCACCTTATGTTCCTGTGTGGCCTGCCCTAGGTGATCCTACTCTGGCAGAAGGTTGGACTCAATGACCTCCAGAGGTCCCTTCCATTCTCTACCATTCTATGATTCTATGATTTCTTTGCTCCTGTACATTTTCCAACTGCTAGCATTTCAACTGTTGTAAGAGTATATGGTCTTTTGACACCCTTACCCTCCACCTTTATACCTAAACAGTACGTAAGTACTAACAGCTTTTTCACTTTGCAAGTTCATCACTTCCATTAAAATTACTAGAAGCAATTTTCAATGACCATGGGAGCCTTCAACTCAGATCCAGATGTCGAGCCATCTCTTACATGTCTGGAGATTTAGTGGTCACTAGCTGGAGACCTCATTAGTTATCTGAATCAGATGTTGTTTGCTTCTGGTTGGTAGGTTAGAGCTGTCCTTCTCATGATGTTCAAGAAACCTCATCACACCCAGCATAATTCAAACAAAATAACACCTACCTAACTGAGGACGCTGGTCTTCTGTTTTGGGAACTGTTGAGGATGATGGCTGAGTAGCTGAAAAAGGAAAAACACATGTAGTTATTTTTCCAGTTTGGAAGTTGTTTGCCAAACCTGTGCTAGGTGACAGACCTGGGACTCCTGCTGCTCACCTCTCAATGATGGTTACAACAGGATTTAGCTTTATAGACTATATGGTCATGGACTTGATGAAGCCTGAGTTCAAGGAGGGATGTGGCTGTCCCAGTGACTCCACCCAGCATTGTCTATACACAGCTAACAGGTTTTCCAGCCAAGACACAGGTAAAAAACCTCCAGAACTGAATGCTGTGGAAACTCCTAACAGTTCACTTCAGAGTTTATCCAGGTTGCACCACATGTTCATTAGGCTCACAGGCTAAACATATACAGTTGCTTTTACCTTTTGACTGAGGACTGGGGTGGGTGTGACTCGTCCATGCTGATCTTCTGGCTTGCTCATAAGGCAGATCTGCAAAGGAAAAATACATTGATTCATGCAGATATGGCATAAAGTGTTTATGTCCATAAGGCACATATTTCTAGGGGACTCAGTGGATTGGAAAATTTACTGAAATTATACACCTTGTTAAAAACTTTATTGTCTTTATTGTCAAAAATTAACAGTAACACACTGGCCTCTGCATTGCTCTTTAGAAGTGTCTATTCTTAGATGTCTGAAGTGCACTGACATATTACAAATATTCTATACAGTCTGTTATTTCCAAAGGCTCAAAGTACTCCTTTTGGTCCCCTTCGTCAGCCCAGGACACCAAGGAGTAACACACACTACACATCATGGACAATTCATGTTAAAGTCTTGCAGAAAAAGTCCCCCAAGAGGTCAGTGCTCAGATTAAGCATGAACTGTGTACCTTTCCCTCCCAATCTCATCCTGTAACAATATTTTCTTTTAAGATGATAGACTTTAGTTGATTTAATGTGACATTCTTTGCTAGTCTGTTGCCTTTGAGGTTAATCAGACTTTATAGGTTGAGTTTTAGAGGTCTTTTTTCTGCCATCTGTTCATAAGCAGAGATATGTGAGATAATAAAGTCTTGGTTTTGTTGGAGATTCCTCTAAAGCACTATTACATGTTTGTGTTTGCACTAGCTCTCATTGCCATCAAGCACTTTATTGTGCTCTCCCTGTGATACTATTCCTCAATCTTGCAAGTGCTCTCTTCCTCAGATGCACCCTCAGGTCTCACACTCATCATTCAGAGTCCAACGTTTTGCAATAACTGCCGTGCTTTGCCAATCTCATTTGTTTTTCTTCTACTAGTCATTTAAAATGATTAATAATTCCCTTTCCTTTACTTTCCCTTCCACACTGCAGTATCTTCACAGATCTTTAGAAACATAACATGTGAAAACAGTGCCCATGCTTACATGTTAAACATATATATGTATAAATATTGCATTTCTTCCAAAAAATGGATAGCTTTTTTCCTGCTTCATCTATTTAAATATTAATTTCTGCTTCTTGCAATAAGGTCCTTACCTTTATATATCTAAATTTTTGTTTGTCTTTTCTGTCATTTGTTCATTACTTCTATTTCATTTAAATGCCTTAGCATATAAAATGAAGAAACTAAACCATAAAAGCTTTCTTCATAAAGTATATGTAGTAAATACACATTTCTGGTTTACCTTTTGAAATCTTTTGCAGTTGCCTGTGCTTTTCTATGGCTGGCTTTAACACATTAGCCAAAATTGCTGCCAAAAGCAGCAACTTATGTAGCTTGCCCAGGATCACAGGAAAGTGCAGTACCCATCTGGTCAAACTAAGTTGATGTGGATGATTTGATTCTTAAAAATGCTTGTGTTTTATTTTAGAAATGATGTTTGGAAATTAAACCAGTTAGGAAGTAAAGAAACAGTCACAGACCAACTCTGTGCAAAACAGACGTAACTCTGCCTACTTCCAAGCACTATGTGCTGAAGTATCGAATGGAAATAAAGTGTAATGTGAAATTCACAAACAATTTGCCTTTAATTTATTTAGTCTGTTTGGTTTCAGGAGCAGACTGACACTACCAGCACTGTTGTCTCCTGGAATCTTACACATTAAAAATTTTGCTTTTGCTGAGATATGCAATTTATCTTTTCACTGCATACAAATGAGTAATGTCTCTCTCCTCTCCTCTCCTCTCCTCTCCTCTCCCCTCCTCTCCCCGCTGTACCAACTTCTTCCGCCTCCCCCCTTGCTCCCCTGGTCCTTCCACT
>JAAGNO010030203.1:120330-135330 GCA_033439905.1 Ceryle rudis | reverse complement strand
AATTGTGTAGACACAGGAAGATGTTGACATAAAGCATTATGTTTTGTGTCATTTTAAATGTGATTTAGATAAAAATACTGAAATGAAGGAGTTCACCATGTCTGACGTATGGATTTTTAATAACTTCTACTTCAGAGAAAACTTTTGGTTTTCCATCAAAAGTCATGATGAAAAAAATATTGAAAACATAGAATTTCTCATGGGATAAAAAATAAAAATCAATTTTTTATTCAAGTCCCGTGGAAACATGCCCATAAATTGTATTCTTTCACAGCAGACTCATTCTAGCCTTTCCCTGAAATCCTCTCAATTGGCATGGTTGTTTCCTGCAGGACAGCCAGGTCCCTCTGGTCTTATATTGCATGTTCATTTCTGTTGGAAACGAAGAGTTTTGGGGATCCAGCTTTATATTGCATAGTTGGTAATTGTCTCTATAGCTAGCTTTGTCTTCTCATCCATATTCATTTCCACATTTCTCCATGCCATTCAAAGCTCTTGGGTGCTACTATAACCTGTGACCACGAGAGCCACAGTCTGTTTTAATGTTTCATAAGAATGTCTAACATTTTTTTTAATATCCTTTCTTTTCATACTGAGACTAAGCAGGTAGTCTGTGTCACTCTAACAATCATGTCATGTTTCCTCATCCCCAGGCCCTGAGTTGAACCATTTCAAACTTTTGCATCTTTCAACGTGCTCGAAAGATTTTCCATATTCCCATGGCTTGCTCTAAGCACCTTCTAATTCTGCAAATAGCCTTTTTGATAAGGGATGATTCACACAGCTGTCTCTACAAGGCTACATTACTGATTTATTTAATGGCACAGTGAGATTTCCCATATGATCCTTATTTTTTTTCCACTTTGGCCAAAAACTACATCAACTGGCTTTCATCATGCCATAAATAAAGACACCTCCAGTAAGGTCTTCTTTCATGAGTGCAGAAGCTTAATTTGAAATCAGTAAGATATACAAATAACTTGCATCTTATACTGAATTTATGAATTTGTATTTTCAGCTGTTAACATATTTCCAGTCTGTTTATCTCTGATAAGGCTCTGGGCATCTGTACAGAAACCCTTTATAGGAATCTCTGGTTTTAAGTAATAACAAAATCATATGGCACCTCTAAGTTTTATATCAAATTTTATTGTGTCCTTTCCCCAGTTATTAGTAACTATAGATCATGGCAGAGAATGCTAAAGCACCTATGACTTGATGTCCATTATTTGGTGTTGGTAACAGGTTAATTTGCCAGTTCTTGATCTGTTTCTTATGATAAGCTGTTTTAACTTTTATTGTAATTAGTTGTGGTGCACTTTAGTAAATGTCTTATGACAGCCAAATGATAAATGTACGCATTGCATCAGAGGTTTCCTTTTAATTCATTGTTATAGAAAAATACATCTAGCAGAAGAGTTTCATTCCAAGGAACTGAGAAGGGTAGATTTGATCATATAATGGCCTGGTATCTGTTTCTCTATCTATATTTTTTTAATTATCAATTAACAAATCTACAGATATGCATATATACATGTATACAAGTTTATATAAAATAGTTACTTGTGTGTACTATCTTGGATTACACCGGAGAACACTGACAAAAGATACATTAGATATTTGTTACCCAACCCCAATGAGAGAATGTATCTTTTCACAAGAGCTCATTCAATTCAAGTGCATGTCCTTTCAGAACACCTGGGTATATGTTTAGTAATGGATTTTCTTTAAATTTATTACTTTACTGCAACTCCTCTTGATGTCTCACAGTACTTTGCACTTATTACTGGTAAAGCAAATGTCCAGCATCGTTACGGTGAAGGGTGATATAAAGAAAAATTTTAGCTTCTTAGCAATGTCCTCATCTTTTTTAGTTTCCCTTTAGTCTTTCACAAACCAGCACACCCCCAAGACCTGAATGGGCTTCAAACTTTTGAGCAATAAGAACTTTCTATGCTTTTGATTTCACTTTAGGCTCTTAAACGCACAATCAGACATCGTGAGATTTGTTTGCCTCAAACATAAATGAAAGTAAATAGCAGAAGAAGCACTTATCCTGCATTTTTTGAGAATTTTTCCCCAATATACTTCAAATAGCATTACAATAGAAGGTATTCTTGCCTCATTTTACAAACAGAGAGCTGAACCACGTTAAAAAGTGACTGTGCTAGGACAATGCAACAGAACCTGTGAAAGTAGCTCATATCTTCTGATTCTCTGGTTCATTAAACAGTACATAGCATTGCTTCAAAGACAGAGGTATATGGAAGAAATGGACTTATTAAACTACTCTATTTAATCATCTGACTCTACGCAAAGATATATACATGCACATATATATAAATATATGTATATAATATGTGTAATTTTCAAAATGCAGCCTAATATTTATAAAAAGAGAGTTGAAGGTGAAAAAGAATGAGATGCTTGAAAAGATGAAATGAGTAAGATCACAGCATAGAAAAGGTGCTCACTGTTCATACCTGGCCTGGTTGTAATTCTTTGTGTTGCTTCTGGATAAACTGATGTATTTGGAAAAATAAAAGTGGCACCTCCTAAAGAGAAAGAAGACATAACATCTAAAGATTCATTTTCACAGTCCCTAAGTTCACTGATATTTTTCCTCTTGTAGTGTCTCTGAATGAAGAGTATGAATAACTAATTTCTATCTTAGGACAGTTATATACAAAAGTTAATTCCAATAGCCTTTGTACCTATGCAAATCCATTCAAATTACTGCATAAAAGTCTGTGTAAAATCCATGTTAAGGGAGAAGACAATCAAGTTCAGTAAATCCCTTCTACCTTCACCACAATCACCTCTAGATGGGCAGGTGGTTTCATATCTTCTGAAATAAAACTTCTTTGCCTTCTCTTCATTAGTGCATGCATTTCTCAAACAGGTTTTTATTTTCAACAGAGACTGTAGGCCTGGACCAAAGCCTATTAGTGTCTGTTGGAATCTTCTTGCAGACTTTGGTCAGACCCTCAGAAATCACATTTGCTTCACAGAGTGAAAAAATTTAAAATATTGAGCTTGATATAGAAAATGGAATCTCACATCTCAGGCATTGAAATTGCTCTAACTACATCAAGATTTCTAATGACCATCTCTGGAAATATGGAAAAGGTCGTAAGGATTTGTGCAATTACTGATGACTTCAAGAATTTGTTTCTAGCTCTTTTGGAGTCCTTTGAAAATCCCTCTCCAGAGTTCTTATGCCAACGGAACAACTAATTTTCCTTATGCTGATGATCAGCATGTTATTATTCACACTCCCAATGACAGAAATGCAGACAATCTCATTTTGGTGAAATGATTTTCAAAGTATCATTGTCAGTGCACACATAAAGAAAAAGATAACACATAGAACTGCTGACAAACATTTGGATAATTGTATGTGGAAATTGCTTGGCATATTAAAATCTGGAAAGCCAGACATGGAAAAGACCATCAAGTCCATCTATTTTTAAAAAGGGCTTAAGGCTTATTCCAAACCCCATCAAAGCCAATGGAAAAAAAATTGTTGCTTTTGGTGGGGTTTGAAGCAGGCCTACAGCACATAGTAGGACATTATGTCAAGTGGCAAACATGTAATCTCAAGGACAGATCTTCTAATCTAGCTAATTTTGCTAGGAAACTCACTGCTATTTACCAGAGTGAAAAAAATAAATGAAATATAACAGAAGCATTGCAATCCAAGGTTTTATTTCTTCTTCTTTTTTTTTTTCTTTTGTTTTTTCCATTATCATTTGTATTATCTTTTTCATAATTTAAAATAATTGTTATTTCTGGTCACTGTAGGTAACTAATACCCTCAGGCATGATCATGCAGTATTCCAAACATCTTTAATCAGTATTTACACCATACTATATGTACAATTCCATGCCATCCTCCGTTGCACAACTGCTAGAGCAAGATAAAATTTATTTTGAATTATCATAAATATTTTAAGACTTATCTTGTAAAACATATGCTTTTGAGGCATGTATTGTATAATTCTCCTACCTACACTCAATATTTTTCTGGGCCAAATTAACAGAGGGGTGAATATTAGCACAAATCATTTTACGTTCAAATTAGACTTAGTGAAGATTACAACATCAAACAGTGGAGTTTCCAGCTCAAGTCCCACATAGATGACAAATGAGATGAGCTAACTGCCTAAATAGCAATTTTATTGAATTATATAATATATACTGCATGGGAGGGGAGATAGTTCCCATTCATCAGAGCCCACAGCACTTAGGCAAGTGCTGAAGCACTTTTGAGCTCTACCAACATTCCACAGATCTGTGGAGTAGATCTGACAGTACAATGAGACAGAATGAAAAAAAAAGTCCTCAGAGGCAAGGGCCCTGAATTTGAAGTTACTCATGTTCAGGGAACCCAATCTCTCATAGGACACAAGAAATTACCAGTAAGGAGACCATTTTGCACCATCTGGCCCTTCATGATCTCACCTTTTTTCTGTGTGTGCATAAAACTCACGCACACAGCAAGGAGAGGATACACTTGTCTCTCTCCTCATTTACCACTTCCATTTTTAGCAAGCAACCCATAAAAAAGAATCCTGTGCTTTTAGAAGATGACCTATAGCAATGGGAGCAGTGCCAGCATTACCTGTGTTTCTAGCATGCATTAACCGTGGAGAGTTTTGTAAGGCCTTATCAACATCATCTGAAGTCAAATGTGGAAGAGGAGCTACAAAACAAAACAAAAAGCAACACCAAAATGAAAAAAAAAATTGTGAAATATCTTCTTAAACCATATTTTCCCCTGACAGGATTGTTCGAATGTGAGTCTACTGACAGTTTCTGTCTGCAGTTTGGAGGGAAATGTGTGTGCTACAGAATAAACTAGGGCATTCATTTATTCAACATTATGAATGCATAATATTTCTGACTGATTATTGACAGTGTGCGTGTGGAGAAGACTGCACCGCACTGGTGTTGCAATGCTTGTTTTTTTCCTTAAAAACCATGTTCATTTTAACTTCTTTAAATGGAGGCAAACCTGCACAATTTCCTCAAGCTTAGATGAAAGCCCTCAAGTCAGGAGTTCACTAGTCCCTTCTTTCCCTTTGAAATGCTAGGCATGTATTACATGACTTCAGGGACTGTTTCTTTTTCCCATGAATTTACAGAACTTTTATTTAATTGAATGAAATCTTCCTGATCCTAGTCAGAGTAGAGCAAACTGCTGTCAGTCCTTAGATTCATGCCTGGAATTGCTTTATGAATCAATGTTTGCACTGTCATTTAGCATTCTCATCATTAAAATGGAAAGAAATGAGTATGTGACCAGAAAAAACATTAGCACTGAATCCCACATGATTTTCTTCCTAGAGTATGCTGATGAATATGCTGGGTTTCAATTTTATTTTTCTCTGAGATGGACATGTAGAGTTATTCCCTAACTCTTTTTGTCGATGAACATGAGTGAAAGCCAACTGAAATTAATGGAAATATTTCCATCAAGCTCAAAAAGCTTTGGATCAGGCTCCCTACTACGTTCTTAGGAACAGCAACATTTGCAACAGACATTTGAAAACCCAGCTGAGTGTATCCACGCCATTAAATCTAGGACTGATACCAACCACAGATTGACTGTAGCCACTACCATAATGATAGAAAACTAGCTTACTCTCTCTGAGGTAGTGTAGGTGTGACAGGAGGATATCTGCATTATAGCTTGGAGTGAGTCTCTGGAAGTCATCTTTGGTCATTTTACACAGCTCCTTCCCATCAATGTTCTGGAACAGCAAGATGTCTACATCTGGAAGACCGTACTCCTTCACCGCCCATTCCAGCCACTGGCGTACATGGTCTGTGCTCCATAACGTAGGATCTGGTGGTATCAGAAAGCATAATATTAGGCAGAGAAAGAAAAGTGCTGATGTGCTGGACTAGTATAAAATAAAAGTAGACCACAGTCAAACTGAAGAGACCTTATTCTGTTTACTGACTGATGGAGGTACATGAGGAATTAATTCTGCCTGTTGATTGCAAAGGAGAATGTAACAGTGAAAAATTATGTGGGAAGAGATGTGAGCTCTGGTCATCAACATCAAACCCACTGCTGCTGAGCTTCTTCTCCTATTTAGTTATTTTGTCTTGTTATTTTTATGAGCTATTATCCACAGTTTAACATAGGTTCCTGTTTTCATTTAGAGAATACTCTTTGGAAAACTATTTAAGAGAGCCCACCAGCAGCACTGTATCCTTTATCTGAACAATCGTCAAAGCTCTCCACTGAGTTTGTAACTTTATTCAAGTGAAATTTCCACTCAAGTCAGAAGTATTGTTTCTTGGGCATAGGCTAAGGAAGCACTCACAGATTTGGCTAATTACTTCATAAACTAAAGTGGGTCATGTTAAAATATAATGCACTTCCTTTCCTAGACTGCTGTGTTGTATTGGTGTACATTGCTACACCTGCATGGGTTTTTACTTACTACCTGAAGTACTGGCAAAAACATCTGGGGAAAAAACAAGTAGTCCAGATTTTTAGGAAAACATAAGGGCAAATACCTTGTGGTTTTGAATGAATCTTTGATTTTAACTTCTTTTTTTTTTTTTTTTTATTTCCTTTTTTTTTCCCCTCTAAACTCCTCCTTTTCTATTTCTCTTCCATTCTACTTTTTCCTGCTCTTGATGTACAGTAAACATCCATGAACGTGAAGGTCCCTAAGACGGTCCCTTATGTACCTGCAGTGTACATCCCCATAATGGAAGGACAGATCCTATCATAAAGAATTTATACTTTTTTTTGCAGAGAAAAAATTAAAGCTAAGGGAAAACGACTTCATTGAGAATTTGTGTCTTCCAACCTACATGATTCTGTTATATCTTGAAAACTGGGAATGGAGCACACAGAGATCAAATGGCTGTAGCCTAACACATTAAAGTCTGTAGAAGGACTAGGACTTGAGTGAGAGCCTTAACTTCAGTGCCCTTCCATTTCTTTTGACTGGTGTTCAGGCTGGTTTGAAAGAGGTGGGGACCTCTTTCCATAGGCTAGGAAGAGTCTGTCATGCTGTTGCTCCCAATATTTAACCCATTAGTGCCTCCCCTTTTCTGATGCTTCTCTTGGCATTTAAGCCATTTCAAAGCAGAATGAGGTTCAGAGGGCTTGAGGTTCAGAGGGCTTCTCTGTTCCTTGAAGTGCATCAGCAAACAGTAAAAGAATCCCTCCATCTGGTATGAAATATATATGAAATATATGGCAAACTAGAGGGATGCAAATCTGGTGGTAAACCTAGGGTCTGGATGAGATTGCCCACACCTACAGCAGAGAACTCCAATAACTGCACCCAGTTTGGTTTAAAGTAAACAAGCAAACACTAGGAAGTTTACCAAAACATGAATATGCTTATCTTTTTAAAATGTTTTTTATTTATGATAGGTAGGATGTTACCACAGCTGGAAATAGGAATTTTGCTTTTTTTATTCCTAAACATTGCCATGTGAGATGTACACTGCCTACGTGGTAGTCAAACAAAAGCAACTAATTTTGACCCATACATTTCCTCTAAGGACCTTAAAATAGCAAGGCTGTGACTATGACCATCTCATTCCTTGAATGTCACTCAAATCCACCTCAAAACACACCTCCGGGAATACACTAAGCAAAAAAGATCTTGCTAAGCTAACCATGCTAAGAGTTACTAAAAGACTAAAAGAAGTCCCAAACACCAAGAAGACAAATGTTTTAGAAAAACATTTAAATGTCATGAATTTCAGTGTGGCCTGCTTCCAGCTGGCAGGACACTTCATTATTCAGTGCATTATTGCTCTTCTGTCTTCAGAATAGAACTGTCAATATCATTGCAGAGGATACTGCAACATATTTGTCCACACACGTCTTGACAAATAACTGAAATAATCACAGCTTGCAAAATTTGCCACAGTTAGTACTCTTGCATATCTTAGCAACTGAAAAACTGTAAGATTATTAAGCAACACACAGCAGCAGCAAAAATGTTTCAGATAGGCACACCTCTGCTGCAGAGGGACTAGAAGCAAAGCGTTCCCTTCTGTTTGCAGGTTGCAGGTGTAGTGTCTATGCTGTGTATATCCAATGGTTTATGAACATCCACATATGTCATGATGGTCTAATGCTCTGACTTTGGAAATAAGATGCTAATTATTTTACAAACCAAGGCAAACCTTCCAGATGAGGTTCGTCTGGAGCACACAGAAGCGAATGCCTTCCTGTTCAATTAGCTGATGAATGCTACAACCAAGCTTGCTAAAATTAAGCCAGAATTTCTCAGTTGTGCTTTTATATTGCAGTGGAGTTGTCAGTTTGCTTATTAAAATGTTTTACACCATCCAAACTAAAGGGAAACCTAGATAAATGCTTTTCATGTATTATTTGATTTCACAGAAGGTATTGTGGTTTTAGCATGCTGAGGGACAGACTGCATTTGGTATTTGCAGGGATATCATGTAGTACAGTGGTCCTTTCTCTCTCCCACATACTCTGCACCTAGCTAGGCCATGGCATTAGGAAGTGTAAATGGCTCTTCATTTTGCCCACTTCAGGGAGAAATACTTCAAAATGAGCTAGACAAGTCAGATAAGATCTGAGTGCCTGTAATCAGCCAGTTCTGATGCTGAAATGGGAAGAACAGGTTCAGAAGGTGGCTTCATTGTGATATTTCTCAGCTTATTCTCTTCATAACCATGGGAAACTATCACTCTTCTCTTCCTGATACTCTCTATCACATTGTCACTTTTCTCAAAATCTTCTTAAAAAATGTTAGTAGACTTAGGGGAAATGCAATTTTTTGCTTGAAATTTTTGTGTAGAGTGTCTAACCTGCTGGCACAATGACTCTTCGTTCATTGGTAGTCATATTTGGGGGTGGAACATGCTTCTCTTCCATGTAGTTTCCATAGTTCATCCCAACATTGTCTGAGCTGCTAACCATTTTCCCTCCTTTTGCCACGCTGCAGTCATCAGGAGAATTCCTAGACAGAGAAGAGAGGTGTGCTTCTATTATTATTCCAGTCTCTACTAATATCCTCAGCAAGGAATCACACTGAATGAAATTGAAAAAATGAGACTTGAGCACTAGGGTTGGGCTGTCACTGGAAAAACTCAGTACCTACCACCAAATGACTCTGCTGATTCCTTCAGTTGCCTCAGAAAAAAATGATTAGCCTCAGTGGCCATATATTTATTTTTATTTTCAAAGGATCAGGTTCTTACATGTCTTGAAACATACAAACACTTTCTTTCTTTTTTTTCACTTTTTTTTCACTTTTTCCTTTTATTTCACTTTATTTTTTTCATTTTATAAACAAATTTATTTCCAGAGACCATGTTATAATGGAGACTTATTCATGAGCTTGCTGAGCCTAATGGCTGCAAGTAGCTGCACTTCTCTCTCCAAACATCTCACAGACAACTCAGCAAACACAGAGATGTACTTAATACAAATTTGCTGAGGGAAAGCTATTATTAGCTGTCATTGTCCAAACCTTGAACAAGGCTTCTCCAAGCCTTGGACAGCTTCCCATCTCCACTACTGTATTGTTTCATGTGGGCCATGCTCAGCTGTACTTTGTCATGCAATGTAGACACACTTCTACGCATGGCTTACAGAAAAGGAACATTTGCCACATCCATGATTCCAAATACCACACACATGACTGGAAAAACCTTTCGGCTCCTGACTAGCACAGTCTCCATGGTACTGTAGTCAAGAAATGGAAATCTGCAGAGGATCTGCAACTAGACACCTCTTTAATTTTGGCTTTGCTTTCTGAATAGAGTCTTTAGGTTTAATATCCCACAGGGGGTTCCATAATGGCATTTTAATTGCATCACAGGTTTTTTTTTTTCTGGCAGACACAGGCATATTTGTCCCTTAATTTAATGTCTACAATGTGTTTCATCAGAGAGAGAAAAATTGCTACAAAAATCAAAATAAAGAACAGAGCCATGGGGAGTACCTTTAAATGTAAGGAGGCTGTTTGGCAAGGGAAGGAGTTGGGTTTTGGTTTCTTTAGTGATACTGCATTACTAACTAGTTTTCTTTTAGTCCTGCCATTTGACTCCTGAAACTGTACTATGGTCTTACTAAACAAGCAGGAAGTCAGGTCGCGACGCTTCGTATCAGTTCCTTGCAATCCAACTAATTTTCAGTTTGGAGAACTGAGAGAATCTCCAAGACCCAGACTCCTAGAAGCATGTTTCAGGATTTGTCCCTTGTCCCCCAAAGTCTGTTTCATCCAGACCCTCTTGCTGTCCCCAGCTCAGAAATCCCAGGTCTGTGTTAGGCAGCAATGTCACTGTAAGCTTAACAGTGGTCAGAATACAGGTGCATTCCCAGAAGAGTTTTGCTATTGAGGACAAAATAGGAAAAGTACAATTTGGACCACTGTCAACCCAACATATATCAAAAGCATATGGCAGATATTTTATCCAATGCCCAAGTGACCCAGTTGAATTGAATGCTTAGCACTACCTTGGGTCTGGAACTAATGCAGTTATAATTTTCATGTGCGTTTTAAAAAATAACTAGCACTTGGAAAGCTGCAAAGATTTAGTATACATCTTAAATACTAAAAGTATATTTTAAGTATAACAGGGTTTTTTCTATGCAGTGTTACTACTGATTTTACCATGTTGTGTTAATGCATATATATATATATTAAATTAACTGCTGATGGCTTTCAGTTTAAAAATAACATGTACCACAGAAACCACTGAATAGGCACTGTCATCTTCTTTAGGAGAAGGAACAGGCCTTGAATGTTGCCTGGGAAATGTTGGCTTCACATACCTTTTTCAGATATAAAATATCTTGCATGCCACATAACATATTACATATGAAATCTGCCTTCTGTAAATGTCCTACAACAGCTTTGTCAGCCACAAGAGTGAAAAATAACCACAAGGGAAGATACAGTCAGCACATGGTCTTGCCTATCATTGACTGGTGGTGAATTTAACCTTTCTTCTCATAACCAGCATACTTGGGCATTATTCTCTCAGGCTGAACTTTTCTATCCCACTACATATCTCTAAATATAATTCTAGGGTGCAGTTTATTTCTGTCTAAACAGAGCTAAGCAAAACAAAGTAACTTTTCTTTCAGAAGTAAACATGTTGAAAAAGTGCTTCTGTGATGATTGCTTGTAACCAAATTGTGGGCTTTTTCTGTTTACCTTTAACATATACAAATGGCATATATGCATAAGTGTGTCTGTGTACTACATCATGTATATTTGGAAACACTATCCAACACCTGCCCTTGTACCTGTGCAGATGCCCACCTTGACTTCCAAGGTCAGTTAGGTTACAAAGACAAAAAACATTTGTCCCAATCACTGACTTTTTAGAGATGCTTTTGGGAAACAGGAGAGATAGCAGCATCCTTTGGCCTAACTGGCACAATTACTTTATTTTGGTTTTCTTTGAAAACTTGGGATATAGGGACATCAAAGTCTTGCTGCTGACATGAAACATCACATCAGTGATATAGCTTGCATCAGTTCTATGGGCAACTGTGCATTAAAAACACTCTTGTAAACACTGGACAGTAAATGATGTGAAAGATCCAGTAGTAGCACACAGCTTTTGGCAATCTGACAGGGCTTCTGAGCTGGTTTTCTAATCCAAATATAAACAAATGGGGGTGGGGAAGAAGATCATAAGCAAGTCATAACTTTTCATTAAAATCCAAAAGCAGATGGTCAAGGGTTTTGTCCCTTTAGTTTAGTAGATGGACAAGCAAATCTCCATTTCAGTAAGTCTTCTAGGACCATGCTTAACTTCAAGCATGTAAGCAGCTCCATGCGAGCTAACAGGACTACTCAGATACTTCAAACTATGTGTGTGCTTATGTAGACCACTGAAGCAAGGCTTAATTCAAATGGCTGTAATGGACTTCTGCAGTGTAGAAAGCAAAACTGAAAATGCATGCAAACACTAGGGAATGGTATTTTTAGTGCACTGAACAACAAAAGACTGATTGTCTCCAAAGGTTTTTTTTTTTAGGACTTTCTGTGAGTCTGCTTTATTTCTGAACCACCAGGGGAGCAGGGGCAGTAGAAAACCAGCTTTCAGAAAGTGTGTCCACTGTAAAGGGTGTAGCTTTGCAGTGATTCATCCTCAGCTCCAGGTCTGAAATGAAACCCGAGATGTTTTTCTTCACAGCTGCACGTTATTTCTACCCTTTGTAAATATACCGTGTTACACCTGGAGTTTACAAAAAAAAAAAAGAAAAGGTGGAAAGACTACAGTCATGCTACCCAAGAGCATTTTGCCTAGTGCTGAGCTGATTCAGCTCTAATTGCTGAGAAAGGTCTGTTGAAGAAAGTATTTCTCCATGGGCCCTTGGACCTGGAAGCCTCACCTTTATTCGGAATTACTTAGACTCAAGCTGATTTGACAGTTAAATTTAGCACTCATTCCTACTGAAACTGATTGGAGTTTTGCCAACCATTGACTCTGATGAAAGCAAATTAAGTTCATAAATAAGTTTATGAAACACATTTTTTCCTCTTCACTATACTACTATTTTCCCCTTGTGACATAAACCACCTGTGTTGTGTTAAAATGCAAGGTGTCAGAGAAACAGAGATTATGACTCAGCAAAATTTTACATGATCTCTGTGACATTCTCATAAAATAAACTCCTCTATTTAATATTTCTGAGTTTCAGAGGGAAATAAATGACAAAAAAAAATCATTCTCCAAATATCTACATAAATTTATGAGTTTATTTCATAACCACAACTTCAATAACTTTGGTACAGAGGCCACTTACAGAAAAGGGGTCTCAGAAGAGTCAAGTGGTGTAAGGATATCTTTGAAGAGTTCTCCATTCATGGTCCCCATCCAGCCCATGGCTGATCATGTCAGAGGATATGCTGAGCTACCAGGGAATTTTCTTCTGTGAGGCAATGATGACCAAACCATGACTCTGTCCTGCAGGATAGAGATTCCTCTCCTCACCTTTCTTTTCCCATTTCATAATGCCAGTTATCGGAGAAAGAGGGGAATGACCCCAGCAGGGCTGCAACGTACCCACTCTGTCCTTACACGTAAGAGGGAAAGCTCAGCAAAGGAAGCTCCCTCACATAATTTGGGCCAAAATATGTAAATTTATATTTAGCCAAAATGGCATCATATAAAGTTCAGCTCACACTGAATGTATTTCAAAGCATGCTGAGGCTTGTCTCCACTGCAACTACTCAAGTTGTAGTGAATTTGGTCAGTGCTTCCCCTGCCCCTGTCAATATTTATCACTGAAAAAGTGGTCCATGAAGAAAAAAACCAAAACTTCCCTGAAATTTCTTACTTTGAGGTAAGAAGTAACTTTGCTGTTTCTTAAAGTACACCTAACATACCTTAGTCCTCGATATCAATTCAAAAGGTTACACAGCTGGAGCCCTAAACTCTCTTCCCCGCCCCTCTCTACACCTTCTTCTTCATGTATCAGTGGGATTCGCATCTGCTGAGACCTGCCACAGCAGTGACATGGAAAAAGGGGTCCTGCAGATCCCCCTTTGGCAGCAGTTACTGGAGACAGTGTGATTCTCCCTGGTGTGAAGGAGCCCATGCTTCCCAGGCACTGGAGCAGGAGTGTGGCTGCACCACCAGGTTTACAGAGCCCCAGGTGTCTGCTTCCCTGGCACCAATGGTGATCCTTATGGGTGCTACATAAGACTCTGAAAAGCACTTTTAGTGGTGGTATCAGAGGCCCAAATACTTTCTTTGACACAGTTTGGTTTCCAGCAGGCACACTCGTTACCCAGCACCACAGCTAGAGGCAGCTGCCTGGCTTCTGTGTGTACACCAGGTCAAGCCCTGCAAGCCCACCAAGCCCTCTGCTCCTGTGCAGGCACCTGCCCTTAAATCTGCTGCTTAACCACGCTTAGCCTGATGAAAGGAAAACACAGGTTTTATTTTGCCTTCCAAGTCTTCTCATGGAGGCAGTGTAAAATTCCCTGTAGAGGACTCCAGCATAACAGAGGCATTAAAATGTCAGAAAAAGCACATAGGTCAAAATATCCTTGGGGTGCTCACACAGGTTCTCACGCAACTGCTTAGCAAACTGAGCTAGGGAATTGCTTTTTCAGCAAGTATTCAAATGAGTAAATAAATGGGTGGGTGGGTAAGTAACTCAGTGCTTAGCTATAACCTGAGTCACTCCCCCACCCACACAGGGTGACTGTGTGAAGGCAGTGCTCCCCCATAGGAAATTGGATGGCCAGGATGTAAGCAAGCTGATGAGGTCTGTGGAAGGGAGGGAAGCCCCTCTGGATCTGCACCACTGGCTAAAGCTGGCTTAAGGTGATGCTGAAGCCACGGTGACAGACTGTTTATCTTTGCTATAAGGTGAGGCTCCACAGAGGGATTTGGACAGGCTGGAGTAATGGGATGAGGTCAGTGGGATGAGGTTTAACAAAACCAAGTACCTGGTCATGCACTTTGGTCACAACAACCCCAGGCAGCGCTACAGGCTTGGGTAGGAGTGGCTGGAAAGCTGCCTGGCAGAAAAGGACCTGGGGGTGTTGGTTGACAGCTGGCTGAACATGAGCCAGCACTGTGCCCAGGTGGCAAAGAAGGTCAATGGCATCCTGGCCTGTATCAGAAACAGTGTGACCAGGAGGAGTAGGGAGGTGATTATGCCCCTGTACTCAGCACTCGTGAGACCACACCTTGAGTACTGTGTCAAGTTTTGGGCACCACAGTACAAGAAGGACATTGAGGTGCTGGAGCGGGTCCAAAGAAGGTCAGCAAAGCTGGTGAGGGGTCTGTAAAGCATGCCTTATGAGGAGAGGCTGGGGAGGGAACTGGGTTTGTTCAGTCTAGAGAAGAGGAGACTGAGAGACCTTATTGCTCCCTACAACTACCTAAAAGGAGGTTGTAGTGAGGCTGGTGTTGGTGTCTTCTCCCGAATTACTAATGATAAAACAAGAGGAAATGGCCTCAAGTTGAGTCAGGGGAGGTTTAGATTAGATATTAGGAAGAAAT
>JAAGNO010030203.1:75943-120230 GCA_033439905.1 Ceryle rudis | reverse complement strand
GGTTGTAGCGAGGCTGGTGTTGGTCTCTTCTCCCAGATTACTAATGATAAAATGAGAGGAAATGGCCTCAAGTTGCACCCGGGGAGGTTTAGATTAGATATTAGGAAGAACTTCTTTACTGAGAGAGTGGTTAGACACTGGAACAGGCTGCCCAGGAGGTAGTGGAGTCATCATCCCTGGAGGTGTTTAAAAAACAAGTAGATGTAGCACTTGAAGCTATGGTCTAATGGATAGAGAGATATTAGGATGAAGGTTGGACTTGATGATCCTAGAGGTCCTTTCCAACCCTAATGATTCTATGATTCTATGAGTGTCAAAAGCAGTCATAAGAAGACAAAAGAAAAGGGAAAAACCAAAGTCCTCAGTGGGCCAGGCAGTCGTGGAAATTAATTGCTCCATGTGGGGCTACACAGGGGCAACCAGAATGGTCTTTAATAGCCCCAACAGATTGCAGCTGTGGAGAGGCTGGGACTGGGGCAGCCTCATGCTAACACATCCCTGAACCACCCAAAACAGGGACAGACACCACTGTGTGGGGTGCCCCAGGCTCAGGACATGCTCAGGGTTGCAGGGGGCTGGCCTAGGGGTTTCTCAGAAATGTCTCAGTGTGGCATGTAGAGGTGCCTCTGGTTCCTTCCTCCAGTGAAAGCAGAAAGTAAACACTACATGCCAACACATTCAACGTTGTTGGCTTTCTGTAAGCAAAACAAAAGATGCTTGTTTATTCAGTTGTATATGCAGCAGCCATTCAGTTTCAATCAAACAATAAGTTTTGCTAATTGAAACAACATTTTTTTCTTTTTCTCTCCTTAACTTACTTTCCCTGGCTATCTTGCAGTCCACAGCTGCTTCAAGCCTTAAGGCCATCATGGCAAATTAAGGCAGTCAGCATCTGGTTCACTAGAGGCCAGTCAAGCTATAAATATTACCAGCCTGGCTCTTTGTGTTCACGGTGTGGGGAAACAGCTGGTTTAAGTTTGAATGCACATTGTCATTTCTCCATTAGTGCAAACACTTCAATATTTCTTATGTGTGAGGTTGGAGTGAAGAAAGGGAAAGAAGGGAAGGGGGTCACTAAAAGCCAAAGCTAAGAAATGATGTTCTGTATATACATAATTTACAATTAGATTGCTGCCTGGGAGTAGGCTGAAGGCTGACATGGTGATAGCTAGGCCAAAGCCACAATGACTTCCCAGTTGGCCTATAACTTTCAGGACCTATTTTCTCTCGTTTTACTTTTATTATTTTTATAAAAAGTCTATTATAATGGTAATGGATTACATTTCTCAAAATGTATTTCATTTCAAGAGCTTGTAAGACTGTTGTATTTGTGGTTTCATCAAATATGAAACACCGGGAGACAGCCCTTCCCAAACCACGCATGCCTTCTTTTGTGGCCAGAGATCATATAGAAAGTTAGCAAAGAAGAGCATGCCAGGCATAAACAAAAGTGACAACTAGTATGGAAACCATAATCCCCCGCGTCTGTGGAATAACTGCTGATTTTTGATTAGTGTTACTGGGCTGTGAAGTTGACGGGTGTAAAATGGTAAAGCCAATGATTAGCTACTTTTCTTTTTCTTACTTTCTGCTTTGTCTTAAAATGCTATTCCCAAACTTTAAATACTGAACACCACTACTGATTCTACCCTGATGAATATAAAACATCTACTAGTGAAGGGGGAAAGGAGAAAACTCACCTCCAAATGTGAAGGGTCAGAGGCAACCTACCTACTGATGGTACCTGTGCTGTGCCAACCTGGGGAAACACCACAACTACTGGCTCTAAATGCTCTAGACACAGTAAATACTGTACTGGAAATAAAGCAGTAATGATAGCAATGGTTATAAATAATGACAGTGATCATAAGTCTTGTGGGTTCTTATGTCATTATTTGAAGACTAATTTTATATTTCACTACATGTATAAGAGCTTTTGGTTGCTTAGCACTTTTGAAATGCTGGCTATCCTCATCTTCCTCCTAAACTCCTGAAGCTAAGAACACAATTTAAGCATCAGTAGTCAATCCAAAAAGTAACCATACCAATTATGAATGAACACGTTATCCAAGAATTGAGAGCTTCTTAGCTAGCACCTGCCAGCCAAGTACTCCCTCAAAAGCTGCAAAAAAATAGCTATAGTAGTGGTGAGTTGGGTTTGTTTTTCTCCTTGGCAACATTTGCCTCAAGAACAGGGCCAAACCGTGCACACCCACCCACTAATGTTAAGCTGGTGGATAATTAGAGCAAAGATTAACTTCTTGAAGGTCACGTATAAAGCCCTTTATGGAGAAGATCCTGAATTTGCAGTTTTTCCAGTTTGGTAGACAACCACCCAGTCAGTGGGAACAAAAATTATCAGTCTGAGACAACTAACACCATGTCTTTTTACCCAAGAATCATGTTACTTTATACAGGCAGCTCCAGTAAGTGCATTAGGGAAGTCATCCTCTTAAGACAGATCTCCCAGCTTTGCTGTGGACTGACGTAGGGGCTTACTCAAGCCCTGCTGGAGACAGAGGAAAGAGTCCCATTGACTGTCTTGGGGTTTGGACCATGGTTGTTGTTTAGTCTGAGCTGAGGTTTACCAAGAATACCAGGGCTGCATGCCGGTGGTACGCCACCGTATGTGGAAGGGATGGCACTGAGCCTCAGCCAAGGAGTTATGCTCCGGTGATGGAAAAAGACATGCCCTTGAAAAACAAGTGATGTCAGGGTGATTACTGCAGACCAGCTCTGTTTATCCACATGTTGGACACAAGCAAGGTGTGCACATGCTTTAACTAGATCCATCTGTATCATACCACAGGCTGAAGCATAATGCATAGGTGTCTCATCTAGCTTAAAGCACGTCAGCCTGGATCCTAGGAGCATTATGGCCTTGTTGTGCTGTCAATACCGACCTCCATATGGATGAATGCATCCTCCTTAGGCTGGACACATCATCTGGCACATGGCTACACTGTGCAAGGTACCTTAAGTGCTAGTCATTCAAATTTGCTTTTGTATAGCACAAAATATTAGATTGGATATTAGGAAGAATTTATTTATTGAAAGGGTTATCAGGCATGAGAAGAATTTGACCAGGGCAGTGGTGGAGTCCCTATCCCCAGAGGTATGTAAGAGTTGTGTAGACTAAGTGCTGAGGGATATGGTTTAGTCAAGGTCTTGTCAGTGTTAAGTTGATGATTGGATTTGATGATTTTAAAGCTCTTTTTCAAACTAGGAAATTTTGTGATAGTAACTACCACTTAGGAGACTTCACATTAAGGAGAAGAGAAAAAAACAAAACAAACCCAAACAAAAACTTGAGGTTGCTCTGGTCTCTGAAAAGTCGTCCTGTGTGTCAGATGCACTCAACCCAGCTAGCACAGAGGCTCTTTGATGAAAATATAGAACGTAACATGCAAATAAAAATACTTCCAAAATAAGCCAGCACAAAAGATGTATCAAGTGATAATTTCATTCTCAAATATTTTTCGAGTAACAATTGATAGCATGTAAATAACATTCTGCACATGACTAAATCTTAATCATAAAATTAATTATTTCTAGCATTTCTTTAAAACTTACGTATCATCCAGGCTGATGCTGGCAAACTTCTGCAGTTAACTTTTAAAATGCTTTTTCAATGAAATCATCACACTGCTCATGGCAAGGGAAATTTATCTGTGTCCTGAATAAGACTCTATGTTCCACTTCAGACTCCCTTAAAAAGTTAGATTACCTATCAGTAAATGTAGTTCTTCCAAGCTACCTTTGTGTAGTACCACCCAGGAGCAATGTAGAGTCTCATGGGTGAGTGTATTCAGAGACCACTGAGGAAACCGCAGATTTAAATGTTGTTTAAGCAGTACCTAGGGCCTCATGAGAGCATTTTCACAGAAGTGAATTCACCCCAAATATATAACATGAAATGAGTTCATTCACTGTAATAGAATTGCTCACACTTAATTTTATAAAATACGTAAAGAACGATAAACAGAAAAGCAAGTAACAGTATGACATATGCAGTCTCCAGATTTGTATTATATTGCCTTGCTATAACAGGGTGAATCGTTTGGTCTGACTCAACAGCAATAAATAGCAGGAAACAATATTACATTCAGGTTGAAAGATTGATTATATGGTGGCACAGAAGTTCTCATTAGATTTATCTACCTGGAAGAAATACAATGGCTGTACCAACATAATGGATTTGAAGAAACTCAATTTGATACCACTTGTGACAATCTGCGTTATATATGCAATAGCAGCAAGGTAAACAACAGCTTTAATTTAAACTTTTCTTGCTTTATTTAATTTAAGGTAGGCCCTTAGGCAATATTTTCTGGTGCTGTGCAGCACGATCTAACTTTAAAAATACTGTAACTGTTAAAGAAAACCATGTAGCTAATGCCTCTGCAGCACACTGAGAACAACCCCTTAATTTCATTCTAATGTTATTTCTTCGGTATTCACAGCAATGCCAGTTCTGAGACTGTTATGCTTTGAGATTTAATGTAGGGCAACTACAGCCAAAGTATATCTAGGGAAATTCCTAGCAGAGTGAGTACATTTCTGCTTTGAGGAGGTACTTAATTGTTGATGTGTAAAGAGTTCAATGCACTCCTGAATTTTACAGTCCCTTCCAGATGACAGAATATATGGCCAGGCAGCAGCCTAACACAGTGAGAAGGGAAAGCTGGACAGCAAAAACTGTAATGCTAACTGTTCTCTGGTTACCACTTTGTGGGGTCTGGTACCCTTTTTGCATCCTCTTTACTCCATATTGTTCAGACCCAGGCTCCCACATAGGAAGACAATTACAGAGGATACTCTCAAAATCCTAGAGGTAGCACTTACACAGCTCTGCATCGTGGCTACGTTATTTCAGACTCCTTTGGTTCAACCCCAATTTTAAAATGGGTGTAAACAGAGCAGGTACAGTTTTACTGAAAATGAAAAGCAGCTCAAAGCTCTCTAGCTACCGCACGTGTTAATTTTTAACATATGAGGCATTTTTAAGAACTGAACATTTCATTTAAGGAAATAAGTTTATGGAGTGCAAATAGAGACGGCTTCTGCAGAAAAGAAAATGCCAAGTCACCTACAGAATGGCAGGGTACACCTAAGATAAAGTGTGGTCAATATTATGCCTGTGATGAACAGCAAATAATCTGTCAGGAAATCAGTGAAACACCAGCATACAAATGGCAAAGGCCTATGGGACCTGAGGAAGGAACATGGTTATCAGATTTGTACAAGCTGTATTTATTGCAGTGACCTGTAGTGACTTCCATATTGACAGTACCAGTCAGTATTGTATCAAAATATTTGATATGAATATTTAGTAATAATTTATTACTGATAAGTAATTTCATTTTATGCAAGGCTTGAGTGATACACACTTTTTTCTACAGCTGGAGGGTATATCACATGCTAGGAAGCATTCCAATTCCTAAAGTGCAGTAATACTATATTACATACACACAACTATGAGTTTTAGAAGTGCTACAACATAGTTATATTTGTTACCTGGAAATGTTAGTTCTCCATTAAAAGTGTTACTATTAAGATCTATTTTTTTCAGGGATGTGTTAGGCCTTATAAAATAATAGTTCTCTGATGAAATAAACAGTGTATTTTAATTACAAAAATTTTTTTTTATTGTCTTAAGTATAAGCATGCAACATATGCATGAATTTTTTTTGTTCTGTTAATCTATTTTTTTTGCTAGTCTGTAAGCGATTTTTTTCTTTATTCTTTCAGTATGACATGTCTTAAGAATTTCAGTGAAGTATGAATTTTCCTTGTTTTCTCCAGAGTGCTGTCTGCATTGCTCTATCAATAGAGGAGACTGTCAAATCCAAGATTAATAAACAAACCCCTTATTCCAATGCTGCAGGTTATTTTTAATTCAATATAGAAATAGTGATATTTCTTTCATATTTCAACCAAAATGTGCCCTTTAGAAAACCACTTTCCTGATCAAAAACATTTTGCAGTTCAGAGGAGTAACTTGTACAGCCTCTTTCAGCAGCATATCCGCTGTGCCAGCTCACATGCTGGTTCATATTGGGAAAGAATGGCCACTGCTGAGCTTTTCATGTGCTGCTCAGATGATTTGCACTAAACTTCAAGTCCAAATGATGGAGTGGGTAGACCTAATGCTATTTTTTTTTTATGGAAGAGGCACACAAAATTGCTTCTTTTCATCTCTTTCATCTTCATCTCTTCTGTAATGGTAGTAAAGCTGGTCAGAATAGTGCAAAAGTGTGTCACTGGGGTTCCAGACGCCTTGGCAAATCCTGAGTGTCACAACTTTAACAGTTCTGCTGGATAAGTATGTATCAAAATTATACTTCATGACTAATGGAAAAAAAAGACTGATTTAAAAACAATTCCCAAATGCTCAGAATATACATCCTTGCAAAAGTAGATGCCTCTTCTGGTAGCAACAGTGCAGACCACATGCACAAACATTTTATGCAGATAGCATGGAGACCAGGCTACCTCTGAAAGGAAAGTCAGATAGTTGTCTTTGCAAAGGGCAACTCAGGCAGCCTGAACCAGCAGCCAGTTCCTGTCTATTGATTGTGCAGGAAGCCAAAGCAATTCGGTGCATGCATACAGTAACAGAAAATAGCATAAAGGAAGAAGAAATGATAGGCATTATGAAGATACATCCAAATAGCCTGTTTAATTCAGGGCTTCTGAATATTGTCCATCCAAGGAAAGTATTTTGAGTTCACATTTACAAAATGAACACAGAATTATGGAATCATTAAGGTTGGAAAAGACATTTAAGATCACCAAGTCCAACTATCAATCAAACATTATCATGACCACAAAATCATGTCATGTCTATGTGTTTTTTGTTTGAACACCTTCAGGGATAGTGACTCTACCACCTCCCTGGGCAGCCTGTTCCAATGCCTCACCATTCTTTCAGTGTAGAAATTTTTCCTAGTATCCAATCTAACCCTCTCCTGGTGTAACTTAAGCCCATTTCCTCTCATGCTATCACTAGTTACTTGGGAGAAAAGACCAACACCCACCCCAATACAGCCTCCTTTCAGGTAGCTGCAGAGAGCAATATGGTGTCCCCTCAGCCTTCTCCAGACTAAACAATCCCAGTTCCCTCAGCCACTCATACCTTAGATTGGGGTGACAGAAGAAGCAAGCCCATCCCCCCCCCTTCCCCCCAAAGTGCATGACCCTGATCACCAGGCTGTAAAATATGCTGAACACAAGCCTCCCCTGTCCTGTCTGCTTAAGTCAGGCGGCCAGGTGGGCAGCAACATATGAACTCTGGGTTCAAGGGAGAGTTGGGGAGCCTAACTCCAGTCCTGCAGCTGGCATACTCTGTTCTGGTGGCTGCGCTGCAGTTCCCGCTCCACGAGTTACTTCTGGTTTTATTCAACAACAGCACAGCCCCCTGGAGAGAATCAAAGGCACTGAGCATAGGGTCTCCCTTTCCTAACTCTGCACCCAAACACATGTCCACCCACAATGAGACTTTCAGACCTCTCTGGATAGCAAGGCAGGATTCGTCTGCCTTCCCAGGTACCGTCCAATAGCAGTGCCTGGCATTTCCTGGACCCAGGCAGACCTTGCAGGAGCCAGGTGCTTTACTTCCTGGAGATGTCTGTGTTCCAAAATCAGGACTCCTCCCAGTGTTTCTACTGGTTTGGATTACGCTTGTGTGTGACAGCACATTTTCTACACCATGGTCTCACTCACAGGCTTTACACATTTGCCTAGAAACCCGATTTAGCTGATCTGACTATGGGTACGCATTTTGCTCTTGGTCAAGGGTCCTGACCTTGTAAATCGAAGTATAATCCTTACCAGGGTTGCTAACTAGGATTAGACAGGAGAAGGTTTCAGCTAATAAAAGACAGTATTATTCCTTACAGTTTTGTCCATAAACCATCACAGCAACAGCCAAATACCTCTGATTCACAAATTGAGCTCTAATATTCAGGCTAGTTACATGTCTTGCAATCCAAGACAGCAAATTTGGGATTCTGGATTGATTATTTTAAAAATGCGATTGACCAACAATTTCAAATGGATCTGTATCATCTAGATTCTCCCTATGATCTTGGAATATGTCAGAGTAGACGTCTGTGTATGACTGACTTCAGTATGTATAACATTACTAATTATTCTCACTAATCTCAGTAACAACACTAATTATCTACTCTAATGCAGTTTATGTAATTTACACTGAGAAAAACTGTTATCTGTTCTCTTACAGAAATGCCAGCACAAATATTTAGAGGTAATTTTAGAAAACAGCTGAAACTGTTTTTGACTCAATACTCCATATCTGGTTATACCTGTGCATTTGCTTAGCACGAAAAAAAAAAAAGAATTAAAAAAAGCCAACTCACTGAAATTGATTGTGCATAAATTCTGAATAAGTAGGCTTACAAGAAGAATTCTCCTAATTCTTTGTAACTTCAGTTCACTGTTTATTTCTATGTATCACAAATCTTTGACTATTCACTGGAAATTTTGATTTTACTTCAGCACAATTTCCATCCTAATCAGCAAAAAGGGTAGGTGTGATAAGCTGTCAAACCACTTTGCCCTGCTAGTGGTGCTAATCATATTAACACAGCAAGCATGAACAGTAACCACAGTGACCATGGCTGAGGTTTTTCTAAAAAACTGATGCTGGGAGATGAGATTAGTTGTCAGGTGTTTGTGAAAGGACATGTGAAGCACAGTCTTCACTGGTACACAACCACCAATTGTGAGCAATCCCTTCTCTGGACCTCTGCCGTTCAGCAACACCAAAGGAAAACTGGTTTGATAGGCTTTTTGGACAGGAAAACATTTGTATTGATAGTTTCCTTGACAATAAAAAAATATCTTCCTTGTTCTTTTTCAGATGGAAGAAATCCCATAGAGTGCTCATACGCTTGGGAGAACTATCAGTCAATATCTACAAAACCACTACATTATACTTCTTCAACTTTATCAATACAGTTCTCCTTCGTAGCAACATTCATAAAAAAGTCATGAGACAACAATTAAAGCACTGACATGCTGTAGCTACTGCCTGTTGAGCAGAGTAATTTCTTTTCCTGTTCCTTTCTACTCCCCTGCTTGACTCCATACTTAACACTGCTTCAGTGTGAGCTCTTCTTAAATCTTACTCCACAGTTACGGTTTTTGCCACTATTTTTACAGTAAATATAAAGGTAAAGATCAAGAGTTCACAGCATCTGCCATTACCAGAATTTACTTCCTATGCCTCTCTCGTTTAGTTATATTTAGAGCAAAGGCAACTGCCTAAATTACAGTATTTTGACAACTTCCATTGAGTGTTAGATCACAAATGCCACACCCTTAGATGGAACAATGGTGCTGCCCTAGACTACAGCAAACTCACATTTTGCTCATTTTAATATATGCTCTTTCACCCAGCTGCAATGCAAGTTCACATCCAAAACTTTTCAGTCACAAGCTCATGAGAAGACTGTGTCTATACCACCATTTGAGACTACCCACCACACCCAAACAAGACTGGCAGGTGTGACCCACAATGTATGGGAGATCTGTAGGCTTCTGGGACAGCAGCTAGTGGCCAGGGAGGATATCTTAGGGCATCTAAAATGTTGCTAGATTCACAAATTTAGACAACTGAGCTATAGCCATCACAAGAAAAACTGTACTTGAGCCACAGTAACACTGGCCTTATTACCTTGACCCATTAACCTGGTTTGGGTTACACTCCATCTTGATGGTGACTCTGGCTGGGGGCTGTGATAACCAGTCTTGCTGGGGAACACGCGGACTCATCTTTGATGTCTGCCCATATTCACTGGAGGAAGAGGCCGTCATCTCTGTCTTTGCAATGTGGGGTGATCCGTAGGCACACTCGAACAAGGACTGGTCTTCACTCACCACTGATAATGCTTCCTGCAAACCACAGGAGAGAAGTCAGTGTGACCATATTTCAAAGCAGATATTGCAATATCCTCCTGGAAAAAAAGGGTTGGTCCATTTCACCAGAAGATAAACAGCTGATCACTTGCTTAAATGCTCATTACTTTTTAGGCACACCACTGCTGTCAGTGGAGGTGAGGACTCATGGTGCCAGACACTCCATCAGCAGATGGTGGGAGGAAAATCTCTCCTGTGGGAGACCCTTCCCACCAGCAGCTGAGAAGACACACAAACACATACTACCAAACATTTAGGAATACCTGCCAGGAGCTAGGAGGGAGGGAGGGAGGAAAGGGCAGGGCAGGCAGTGCATCTTGGGCCTCTGGCATCTCAGGTAGAGATGTGGAGGGGCAGATCTGCCAGGGGTGTAAGCAAGCTGCTATTGCTGCATTAACTGCCCCAGCAAAGAGTCACTGAAACCCAGGCCTTGCTGACTGACTGGGAGCTTCCTTTTCCTTCCTTTGGGACCCAGGCTAAGTTGCTTCTGGACAGGGATCTGAGACAGCTGGGCACAGCATCCAATGCGAAGAGCCTGCTCTTTCAGCCAGCATCCATCACCAGCTTTGGTGGAGGAGCATGCCACCAGCCCTGAGAGGACACCATGCCCACCAGCTGCCTCTCTCTCTCATGGCAACTCTTCCTGTCAGGGTGCCTGGCTCAACATCCTGCTCTCATGCTGTGGGAAGGGCTTCCCCAGCCACCTTTCCTCACCATGGAAGCACTGTGGTTATAGGCCTCAGAACAGGCAGGGTTCACCATCCCTCTTGGTGGTGGGGTGGCTGCCCTCATGGCTGGCTGGAGGCCAGAGATGCCAGAGGGAGTGAAGGCATTTCTCCCCATGGCCATGCATTCATATTGGCAACAATGCCTTCTCCATGTTATCTGGAGCCAAGTCATGGGAGCGAGGTGCTGCTTGGGCCCAGCTGGGGTAGACAGTGCACCCACCAGGTTGATGGTGCCAAAGGGACCCACCTTGCCTGAGCTGAGGCTCTTTGGCCACAGGAGGCCATCTCAGCTCCAACCCTTCTGCTGTCAGCTGGCACCACACAGGCCCAGGGTGCAGCATTCCCCAAGGAAAAGCCCCCTCTCCAGGGGTTACTTAGGGTGAGCAGAGGTCATAAGGGTGCAAGAGGACAGTTACCCAAACACTGACTCCTTCCTCCCACCCTGCCGCTATGGCTCTGCCCTGAGATGAAACAGATGAAGGGTGCAGCCCAGCACCTCCCTCCCCACCATGTGGGCCCTGCTGACAGCCGGGCTGGCAAAGGAGGCTTAGTGTGCAGTGCACCAGATGACAGCAGCCATGGAAGCGGCCAGCTGGCAATGGCTGGAGGTGCGGGGGCCAAGGATGGGGGCATGGGGGGGAAACCCAAGCCAGATTTGGGGCAGGGCACTCTGCATACAACCGCACCCTCACGATGCAGCCTGTGTGGGCCTGCACTGCCGCCAGCACTGCCACTGATGGCTGACAAGAGGACAATAAAACCACGTAGCCCTGTCAGCAGAGGAGGATGCGTTGGAGAGGAGAGAGAGAAAAGAGGCAGAGCCATGGGAGTCCTCTGGCTCTGGGAATTGTGGCAGCTACCTTCAGGCTCCTACCTTCCCCTGCTGCTGGGAGAGGGCTTTGCACAACCTCCATGTCCAAGTCACATGCTGCCCTAAAAATCAGCAACTGTATTGGTTCATTTTAAGGCAGTATGCATTTATCATCCTTTTATTCACCTAGTTTGTGAGCCCTTGGGGTGCCCTCTGTTAATATTCATAGTTTTCTCCGCAACTACAAGGGCTGGAACACTACTGTCCTATTGCTTCTCATGAAAATTGAGATCACCCCTTAATCTCTGGACTTAGGGAATGGGATCTGAATCAGCCATCCAAATGCCACAAGATTCATGACTGAATCACTAATACTTTCCACCATAGGCCAGGATGTAGAATTCAGACAGCAATCTGCACCACTTCACTGATTTTCAGATGTTTGAGTGCAAAGGTCACCATCAGGCTATCACTAATATTATAGGTTCCCAATTAGCAGCCCTGCTTTGCATGCTCTTCTGCCAACCTGTGCCCAGATACCAAAAAGGGATGCCATAATAACACCTCTCCTTTCTTCCATGCCTCTCAGACTCCTGAAGCTTTTCTGATGAACCATTCCTGGGAAAGCCTGCAGACAAGTCCTGCTTTTCAAAGATGTGTTGGGGGAGATGGGTGCTTATCCCATGCTCCCCAAAGATTGTTTACTGGCTACAATGTGCTAAGATACAGCAGGGAGACTTGATGTGCTTGGATAGTAAAGTAGCAGGGATCATATCACAATAACTAAAGAAAAAAAATGTTATGTTATACTGAAAAAAAACCCCAAATTATTTGTCAGCAGTCCATGAGAGCTTTTCATTAAAAAAAAAGAAAAAAATAAATATATACACACACCTCCTGGCCATGTGATCACAATGCATCCCACACCTAAGACTATTTACTGTTTCCTCTTTTCTGCCCCACTGCAGAGCTAATACGTGAGCCAAAAAAATATATAATGAAATATTAATTTTGGAAGAGCTAGCTCCAGCAAATACATGAAAGTGAACTATACAGGAGAGAGCTGATACAAGACTGCAAACACAACAGGCAGAATATTATTTTAATCTGTAAAGCATTTACTAATAGACCATTTCAAAACAGCAACGAACAATGTATAACGAATAAATTTCTCATCCTTCCCCACACAAGTGAAACAAAGCAAATTTATTCTGGTTCCCATTAAACTTGACTCCACCTAACGTAAGTTAATTTATGAATATTTAGGGTAAGTATAAATGTAAAGAAAAAATACAGGTTTTCTATTTATTGGCATAACTATTGACAGTAAATATTGCTTGTGCTATGGATGCTTGTTATGTTGCACAGAGGGAAAGTATGACCCCAAATAATAAGGGTTGTGCAAGTATCTAAAAGACTATAGCAAAAACAAGACAAACATAAATGAACCCAAGAGACAGGCTCAGTCTTCATATTTCAGGGAAAAAAAAAAGAAAAAGCTTAGTTATTCATGGACAAAAAAAAAGTTCTACTTGCTAGCTAGCCTTTTGTTCTGATTTAACAGCAAACACTTATCTGAACTCCATCCTGCTACTTATCAGTGTACGTTGACAGGAGTTTATGCCAGCTTTGCACGCTGTTGGGTCGGTCCTTTTGTGGAAGGCTTATTAACGTGTAATCTGTGACAGCGGGTATCTCTGACACTTTACTCCGATAGTTCACTGATCTTTGCTGGCCTGTCCTGAAGGACAGAAGAACAAGTATCACCCCTCCCTTGCGCACATTGCAAAAGCCGAACTGGCCATCTAAGCTTTCGCATAGTTTTGAGGAGTCAGCATAACTAGAGAACATAGTCTAAACCAGACCTAAATTAGCCTTACTTCCTCTTTAACCATCTTTTTTCTCTTCTTGCACATAAGTATGCTTGAGGTTTCACTGTGGGAAACATGGAAACTATGTTTAGCATACCCCTTCTGTCATCCAGGACTCAGGCAGTCACACCAATTGTCCTCTCCTTCAAATGCAGCCAGGACCATTGATGTCAATTTACCAGCCACTGCTAGAGGTGATATATGTGGTCTTTTTATATCGTCATGCACAGGGAAAAGTTTCCTGCAACACATGGGTGGGAGCTGTGTGTCCAGGGTTGGCAAATGCTGCTGTTCTTCCTCTCACTGATCTTAAAAGATGACAATTTCTAGCCCAGGCTTTTTTGAATCCACTGATCTTGCAAGACACAGTGATGCTGAACAATCAAAGCTCATGCAACCTGACATAACCTCATGTGAAACTAATACTGTGGGAAAGCATAGAAATAACACCAAGAAACATGAAGCCTTTCTCAATGATACAGGAATGTCTGATAACTGGCATCATTTGGTATCCACAAAACCAGACAGATAATGTTATTCTGCTGCTTCTTGCATACATTTCATCTTGACTTTCCTTGATTTCTCTTTACTAATTAAATCCCTCAAGACTTAACTCTACATAAGCTGTGAAAGATAGGCTCTAACAGCAAACTACCATACTTAACACCTGAGAGAAAGCAATATGGGTCGGTCTTTCTTAAATACAGCAAATAAAAATGTGGTTTCTGTTATAATTCTAAATGCAAGCTCCTGGGACAAATGTAATATAAAAATTGTCAGCAATCACCATCATGAAGAATAGCTGCATGGTCTGGCCACATATGAATGTAGACAAAACTATTAACACTGACAATGTTTGGCAAAAATTTTTACATATGGATGCCAGTTCTATTTCTAGTAAATACTTTTCATTAGTCATTTGCATGTTAATAATTGTTTCTCATCCGTACTGATGTTGTTTCTGGAGCGGTTTGGCAACTTCAAGTAGTAAGCAGGATAAAGTAAGGTAAATGTAAATAAATATTTTTAAATAGTTGCATTATAATTCTCCTTTCAATCTCACCAACTTTTGTACCTTATGGTAATAATTTCAGTAGGGGATGGGTCATCTTCCTGGATTTCACACGACAATAGCATATTCTTATGACAACTCAGAAATGAAGCCTTTAATTTCTAGTAACCATTGTCTGGGTAATGTAATACGAAGAAAGCAACACATACTGCTTACAGTGTCAGGTGAGAAACGTACTTCATGCAAGTCTGTGAAGTAGAGCTGTTGGCAATATTATCTAAGGTCAATACGGGACATGGATTTTCTTTATTTCATCTGTTTTTCTCCACATACTTCGTCTCATGACATCACCAGCAAAACTTAAAATTCTGTTCCATCATTAAGATTTTTTTATATTTTAATCGGTTGAACTATGCAAAACCTAGCTTCTCCCTTGGACTTTCCATATTAATAATAAAGGAACAAAATGTTTTTTCTATTTGTTTTTGACTTATAAGTTCACTGATAAGTTAAAAAAAAGCCCAACAGACTGACAAATTTGTAGAACAATAGCTACAGCTACGCCTTTAAAGTAGGCATAAAGTCATTAGGACAAAGGTGTTTACTTAATCAAATGCAAGATTACTTGGCCTAGAAACATGAAGTTACAGGAAATGTGATTGAAGCAGTTCCCATCATGAGAAATATATGTAAGCTGACTTGTCCTTTATACGCAATGTCAGGAACTAAGGACAAAGACTTTTTTCCTAATCCTTGACCAAACTTATGAAATGGTTAAAGACGACAATAAGGTTGTAGCTGTCTAGCATAATTTGCTTGTTATGAGAGTTACTGAGTTAAAAATACTGCAGCAAGATTTTACAAACACTTTGTGGGCCATTCTAACCTGGTGATGCTTTTCTTAAGGTAATTCTGAATAGGGAACATGCTGGCTTGTGTGTGGAATACATTTATACACTGTCCCTCCATGTTATGAATCCAGCTTCCACTTCATACATGACACCATTTCCATTCATTTGTACAGCAATCAAATCAAATCATAGCTTCAGGTAGCATAGTCATTGTATGTGTGTGTATATATGTGTATCTCAAAATACTCAGCTCTGTTTTTTGGTTTGGTTCTTTTTTTTTATTTATTCAAATATTTTTTATAGCTTATTGCTTAATCTCTGTAACAGCAAAGGGTTAGTAGGTCTTTTTTTTATCCCCACAGGCTATCTGAAATCTATCAAGTGATTTGCTGCTAAAAAAAATGCTTCAGGAACTTTGAAAGTCAAGAATGTACTGTCCAGCACTGTCAAAATCCTAGCAGGTAATAGCACACCAGTATGGTGAAATACATTCACCACAAACCAGTAGGAAACTAGGTAAGACCTACAAGTAAAGAGGAGGATGTATGAGGAGACACAAATACAACAATCTTCACTGTATCTCAAGAGATGCTGCAGACAGTAACATACAGCTATTTCTTGCAAAGTCATCTTGTGGAGTCAGTGCTTGCCACACTTGAAAACAGACCTGTTACCCTTGACTATGAGGGACTTGCAATAACACTGATATAGAGAGATTTTAATTTGCTTTGCTATATGCCATTGCATTTATATAATATATTTTTTATGATAGTATTATTAATGTAAACAACTTTTATTTCTCTAATCTGATTTCACGATAATACACATGTAAGCACAAGCTTAGACCTCCACACAGCCACAATCCATTCAGACTTATCCTATCACTTGTTGGATGTCTACAGTTGGTCAGAAAACTTAATTCTCCATTCTATGAAGAATTCTCAGATGCTAGGACTTATTTTCATTTTAAATTACACAAAAAGCTGTTATATGAAAACTTTCACCAAGACGTTTATTAAAAGGATGACTTGTAACACACTGGCGGGTGTTTTGCAGATGTTAAAATTTTCTAATAAACAGTTACATTTGGAGATGACTTGCATTTTCTGAGAGAATATTGTTCTGATTAAGACCATTCAATTAGCTCTATTAAGTGTTTCCATGCTTTTTGGCACTCAGTAATCCTTGCCACTTGATAACCTTTCTTATTGAAATTGTGTGAAATCAAATTACCTACAATTGTAATTAAAAGACAGAACAGGTGAGAGCATGCAAGAAAGCACATGGTGTATGTCTTGGTACACCTGCTCCAGACTTTACCAAGTCACTCTCGCTTGCTGCTCTTCATTCTATTCTTCCTCAGACCATATCTTCTGATGCTCTAGGAAGCTGCTTATCCGGACTGAAAGCCTAATTTCAAACAGGCCAGGAATGTAATTTCAATGCTGGAACAGAGAACACATGCGAGGCTGGACACCAGAACCTTGCAGAGCAGCGGGCAGTCTTCCAGCCTGAAACTCTGCTCTGCTCACATCTGCAACAGGCATCACTGCATGATAAAGCAAGCTGTGGTTGAACTGCTTAGAGCTTCTAGCCTAAATTTGCTTTAAAGCCAAGTCTTTGAGGCTTAGTTTCATTGCATCCAGCAATAATAAGTGAAACAAAAGACAAAAAAGATTGATGTTTTAGCATTGCTATTGCTTATTAATCATGATGCTTTAACAGCTCTCTTCTGACCATTTGCAGAAGAAGCAGTTTCACAAGATAGTCAATATGGTGTGCAGAACATACTGGAAAAGGTTACTACTTAAAATGCAGTCACCTGAGTCAGGAATTGCAGCACACATCTGGAATATGTTTTCCTTCTAAATCTCCGAATCTTGGATTCATTAGATCAGACAAAAATCCACATATTATATTCATGAGAGAGTTCAGGAACAACAAAAAGCCTTGGCAAGTACAAGATAGGAAAGACAGATGTTGTCCTCACCTCCACCCATGAGAATCTTATTGCCAGATCAGCTAACATCCTACACCTATTTGAAAAGAGCATTTGCATGGTCTGTGTTAATCCAAACACAAGCCTGGTGCTGCCATTTATCTGATATCTTCACCTCCTGAGGAGAAAAATTCATAGGATGTTTGGAAGTAAAGGAGAGGCATTACCACAGTCCCACTTGAAGAAAAGGAATAATTAAGTATCCATAAAAATGATGTAATGAAATTGCAGGCTAGATTAGTTTCTGGGAAACAATAGGACTGATTCTGTAGACCTCTTTGTGTAAGTCATTCTCCTGGCTCCACTAGGACTAGTAATGTGAACAGAAGCCTCATGGCTAAGCCCAAAGGTTTAACATTGTGTGTCTTAATGAACAAATGCTGAAACACTATACATTCAAATGTAGACTGGTGCTTTATCATCATTTCTAATATATAGACTGTCATTCCTGAAATGTCAGCAAAGCCTATTTTTGTCCATTCTTTTTTTTTTTTCATCTCCTTTCATAATAGGGCAATATTTGTAGCACAAGGCATTCAACTCCAGGTCTTCGAGTGCATCATAAAATAAGAAAAAAATCATCATTCTGCTATTTCAGATGGGGAAACTTTGGTAAGAATGACTAAAAATGGGTCTTGGCTTATAAAACATACCTCCCTCATGACAAGCTCCATGCCACATTTGATACTATCCTGCATCTCACACACTAAAATTATCACACTGAGTTTATGAAGCACCAACTTCAAGAGATCAGTAAGTATCCATAAGCATCTGATTTAAAGTGCAGCCATTTCACAATCAATTATTGCATCTGCAGTCTTTATCTGACAGTAAACAGCAAATTAATAGTTTAACCCCAAACCAAGAATTAATAAATGGAAATGGGAAATTCTTTCATGCAGGACACAGGCCCTGAACACCATCAAAGCAACGTAGTGGGCTTGTTCAAACGCAGTAAAGAAAGCCTCCATCCTGCATTTGCTTCAGTGCATCTTCACTGATTGAGTGACTTCAAGAGGGGTATGCTTGGAAGCAGCTCTACCCTCGCACAGTCACTGAAGAACTGTGCCCATGGTGAAAAACGGGTTAGATGGATGAGTCCAAAGAGTTGTGGTCAATGGAGTTAAATCCAGTCGTCAGCCAGTCACAAGTGGTGTCCCACAGGGCTCAGTACTGGGGCCACTCCTGTTTAACATCATCATCAATGATTTGGATAGGTGGACAGAGTGCACCCTTAGTAAGTTTGCAGATGACACCAAGCTGGGTGAAAGTGTCGATCTGCTTGAGGGTAGGGAAGATCTACAGAGGGATCTAGATAGGATGGATCGCTGGCCCAAGGCCAATTCCATGAGTTTCAATAAGGCCAAATGCCAGGTCCAGATGCACTTCAGCCACAACAACCCCCCGCAACTCTACAGGCTTGGGGAGGAGTGGCTGGAGAGCTGCCTGACAGAGAAGGACCTAGGGGTGTTGGTTGACAGCTGGCTGAATATGAGCCAGCAGTGTGCCCAGGTGGCCAAGAAGGTGAACGGCATCCTGGCCTGTATAAGGAATAGTGTAGTCAGAAGGAGCCCGGAGGTGATCATTTCTCTGCACTCGGCTTTGGTGAGACCAGACCTCGAATACTGTGTCCAGTTTTGTCCTCCTCTCTACAAGAAGGACGTTGAGGTGCTGGAGAGGGTACAGAGGTGGCTACTAAGCTAGTAAAGGGTTTGGAGCATGTCTCTTATGAGGAAAGGCTGAAGGATCTGGGGCTGTTAAGCCTTGAGAAAAGAAGGCTGAGGGGAGATGTTATTGCTCTGTACAACCACCTGAAGGGTAGTTGTAGTGAGGTGGGAGTTGGTCTGTTCTCCCTAGTGACAAGCAGTAGAACACGAGGAAATGGCCTGAAGTTGAACCAGGGGAGGCTCAGGCTAAATGTTAAGAAGAATTTCTTTACTGAAAGGGCTGTCAGGCACTGGAATAGCCTGCCCAAGGAGGTGATGGAGTCACCATCTTTGGAGGTGTTTAAGATCCAGGTTGATGTTGTGCTTAGGGACATGGCTTAGTGGTTTTGATATGGCTAGGAATAAGGTTGGACTTGATGATCTTGAAGGTCTCTTCCAGCCAGAATGATTCTATGATTCTATGATTTCTGAGTTAAACTGGACCTCAAAATTCACAAGACTGTATCAAGAAGCCTAGGGAATAAAGCAGACAATCTAGGGATGTACAGTGATGTGTCAGGTTCTCTTTTTCCTTCTGCATAAGCAGAGTGATGGTAAACTACTTAAAGGCTGAGGCAATGCCAGGTTTTACCTACTGCAACAGCAGATGAATGAATAGGGTTAGATGACCGCAGGGCTGGTGCAGCACAATGATCAGCTGAGCTCAGAGTATGTATTCCTGAATGATTATGTCAACCTTAATTCACTACTGCTAAAAACAATACAATTATTTCCTGCAGCCTGTATATTGTATATGCATTTTAAAAGAAACTGTAGCTTTGTATGCTTATTTTAGCACTTCCATTAATATAAAGAGCTGTAACACTGAAGTTTGAATGACTATTTTTTCAGTCAATACAATAGACTTTTCTTCCTTTTCGACTGATATTATTGTCAACTATGAACTTTTGAAAGCTTGAAGTTTTTGCCTCCTTCTTGTTTGGCTGTTAACTTCTAGGGCCTAAAAAACCTAAAAAAAAAAGGAAAAATTGCATACAAAACTTTTCATTTCTGCCTTAGACCATGGCTAGACTGTTGCTTCTACCTTGCTTTTCTAGAATATTGATCTAAAGGAGCAGCCAACCTTCTACTTTGTTAAAAAAGGGGTTGTTTTCAGTAATCTTTCAAGCAAAGATTTGTTTGTCAAAACAGGTGGCAGGTTTGTACAGTGGCCCACAGCCCAGCTGTAAGTGAACTGAGGCTGCATGCCATACCTGTTATGAACTCTTGCTAATAGATCAAAATGATATTGGGAAAGAGTCTTGGGACCAAAACAGCTGCCCAAAACAAGACATCAATCCATGCAATACTAACCCTTCCGTGTTTCCTCTTAGAATCTTTGTCTCTGAGTAACCCCAGAAGTTTGAATGGGATGTCTTCAAGAATTACTGCATGTTTATTGGAGTCAGTCATCCATCCAGACCTTCAGGCTTTACTTGAACACATTAACTGCCCTGGTAGTCTGGTTTTGGAAAATTTATTGAGAAAATTCTTACCGCATGATTTTTTTTCTGCCTTATTCAAAAGATTTGTCCAGTGTTATGACAAGAGGGTAACATTTTCAGCTCTTTTTCCTATGATTTAGCCAAAACTACAAGATCATACATTACATTTATACTAAGGTTAATATTTGTTAACTGTGATTGATCCACTACTTACATATTTTATATATACTTATATATGCCTGTTATATATATACACATAAGTATATGTACACACACACATTTTTAGATAATCCCATCTCAATCTCTGAACAAATGTTAAAGTAAATATAATTCAGACATCAAAATACTTTTCACTAAGGCATACTATGTACCAAAGACAATCTCATCAGCAAAGTGATGAGAAATGCATAGGAAGGAATGAAGATACCTTTATCGCCATTACATTGATTAAAGTATTAAATATTAGGGGTAAAACTGAAAAGAGCATCCAAATAAGTTTCTTTTCAAATGAGCCTTTATTTTTTGTGAATGTTTAGCAGCATTAGGGAAATATCACTTGGACAACAGCCATGGACTGAACTTCTAGGTGTCCCATTTTTCTGTGTGTTGTCTTTGTGCACATGCGCACACACGTGTGTGCATGTGTGTGCTTGTAGGTGTGATGAGTGCGTCATTCACTTTCCCCTTGGAAAGACTGCAGTTACAGGGGATCATAGCTCCAAATGTAATATTAACTACCCCAAAGATATCATGGGAAAACAAAAGGGTGCCCATTGGCTTTGTTACCCATTAGATCTGACTGGTCCTCTCAAACCAGCAGCCAGGCATGGCAATCAGCTTATGGAGAGGGAATGGGAACAGTTCTTGGGTATCTGCAGAGCTGCTTTCCTGCAGCTCAGCATCCTCCTCAGGGACCTCCTGGAGCTGGAGATTCTTTTGCCTGCTCAATCAGGCTGACAAGGTCTCAGATGCTCCCATGTTCACCTTCATACACATTTAAAATTCTCACTTTCCTATTTAGGGAACACTTATCACATCCAATTCTTACTAATTTCCTTGCTTGATAGTTTTTGCAAACACTGTTTAAGCCATCTTTATTTGTAAAGATGTTTTTTATTTCCTTCTAAATGTGTTTGTCTTGATATTTTTTACTGACTTTTCTGCATTAGATAACTGGAATTAAAATGCAAATTACTATTGCTTTTAAAAAATTCGCTATACTAAGACTGCTCTCCATTTTTGCACAACATTGTCAAAGCCTTTTGTTTACATTACTCTCCCTTCCTTTTCCTCAGCCACCTTTTATTCTGGATCTTCCATGTGTACATTAAATATATACATATGCAGTATCCTATGCTTCTTATGATATTGTCCATTTTATAAGCATATGGAATATTGCTCAGATGGGTAATCTTTCTAAATTCAGAATGAACTTTCCAAGTATGCCCACTGTGTATGTAAAATATGACTTCCTGCCATGATAACCTTTACAGTGTATAGCCTAACATACTTTCCTATAATTGTTTATAATGAATGTCTCGATTCATACTTCAGCACATTATTTTAGTCATTTGCCACAAAACATGACTAATGAAATTAATACAGGGTTGAATGTCACAGTATTAAGTAATTTCTCTGTGTGCAAAGATTAATACAGAAGAGTGCTTAGTAAAACAGCAATAAAGTTAAGTGCATACTTATGTTTAAGGATATTTAGGCTGCTCTGCTGAACCAGTACATTGTTGGTTTAGCTCAAACATTAACTATTAGATCAGTGAAAGAGACTGTGTATGTTTTTTGATATATTGCAATTAGAGAGGTAGCCAAACCAATGGTCAGAAGGAAAATGTTGCTTCTTACCTATGACAGACAAAGGCTGGAGTGAATGTTCTTTCTGTCTCCCCAGAGAAAAAAAACAGAACAACCACAACAAGAAAACCTCACATACAGGAAAAAAAATTGCTTTGTGACAGTCAAAAAAATGAATCCAAATTACACCTGTTCTTTCACTTTTAAACTGAATTCTTATTATTTAATTTAAGCAATGTCTTTCTAAACACGATCTCCTATTCAAAATCACAAAATATACACAATTCTGAAAATTTTCAACGTTTTTCATTCTTTTTCCCTGTTTTAGGAGAACTACCTCACACATTTGACTTTAACCTTTATTGTGCATCTTGCAGCTCCATGGTTTCTGCTGAATCCCATATGCAGCAGAAACAAATTGCTGTCCATTTTTAACTATACATGTGAAGAAGAAAAGGAAAATGCACGTGGTGATATCTTTGATGTGTCAACAAGAAAAATCCTGAAGTTTTTCCCAGTAGTGGTATCTCTTCTGAACTAGTGATGGCCCACATTATCACTTTTACTAAATCCATGCCCTGCTGCTCTGATATTGACTGTATGTTTCAACATTAGCTCCAGGACAGCCACCTGCTGCCATTGATGAAAAGCTAACTGAGAAAGTCAGTGCAAATTAGGACAAGTCTAGAACCTTGAGATATGCATTTACTACAGCAACAGAAACCATTAAGATGCTTTTCCCCATATCTCACCAATAAGACAAAGTGTCTAATAAACATTATTGTATGAAATGAAGCTATGTGGATGCAAAGCTTAAAATATGCTAAATGAAAATATTTTAATTTACTTTTCTTTGGGCTGTATAGAAGAACAACCCCTGAAATGTCTTTATATACTGTATGCAATGCCTTCAAACATACAGGAGATATGCAGGCTGTTTCTCTTTTATTGTTTCCCCAAACAAACCCATTTCCTTCTACAAGCTGCTCCCGTATCTTTTGTGCCACATCCAGCTTCCCAGAAAAACAGCAGGAAAACAAAGTGTGAACTCAAAACAACCCATTTCCACAGAACAATGTGCCATACAAGGAGAGAGAAAGCTAAAGGGGGGGACAGCTTGGCGGGGGGAGGAGAGGAGAGAGGGGGGAAGGGAGAGAGAAGCTGTTTTGATGCTGCCAAGGGATTTAAAGAAAAAAGGAAGAAGGAACTTTTAAAAGTCACAGAGAGGAAGAGTTGTGTAACTGTAAATATGCAACAGGCAAGTTGCCAACTATTTCAAAGGATCTGAGGTTTCAAAATCATCGAGAAGGCTAACTGATTTACACTCTGGGTTTTGAGCTTCCAGGAACACCTTTATATGTTTGAGAGACAGAAACTACCATATCTTTTTATAGACTACTCAAGCCATTCTTGGTCATAATTTCAAGTTGAACTGGTAAGGAATGTAAACAGACATCATTTATGCTTCTTCACAGTCTAATAAAATGAAAGCATGGACTAAATAAAAAGAAATGATACATGTCATTCTGCAAGAAGGGAAATCCAGAAGATCATTTTGATTTAGTTCCTGGGTGACCTGAGCAATCTCCAAACTTCCCGATATTCAGAAAACCAAGAAAACCCATACACTAAACTCCCATGGGTATAATGCATACCACTCATTGAGACACATGTGATAAGTCAATGATAAATGTCACCATGACATTTTAAAATCCTGTTTCAGTATTTGGCTTAAGGATATAAAAGAAGAAAGAAGGAATAAAAGTAAGTAACGTACAAATACTTTCAGCCTTGCTGTCCATGACAATTACGTAAGAAAGAAACATTTGTGAATCAATACAACTGGAATGCTTTTCCCCAAATCAAGAATCTGATCAGCATTGAAATCTTTCAGTAGAGAGATACTGCTTTTGCAGTGAAAAAATGTGGTTAATTTCTTTTTTTTTCGGTTGATAAAAGATGCAAAAAATGCAAACTTTGCAATTACTTGCAATGAAAATCCACAATCGAAAACACATCCGTGTGTCAGCAAGACCTGGCATTACCATGAAAGGTATACACTACAGAGGAGATATGGGGCAACACTAATGTCATGATGTGCTGACTTCCTATTGTATACTTTTAAATTGCCATAGTACTGCAGCGGAAAGGTTCTTTCAAATGCCTCAACAGTACTTACTAACCGTCAATGTTATGCAGTGCTAGATGCAAGAAAGAAATGGTTTCTGCTATCTTGGGCACAGAACTAATGCAAAGCAGCAGATAGACATTGTCACGAAATGCTTGCAGCTAACACAGAAGGGACATGAGTTGAGGGAAACGGATACAAAGCAAAAGTGCATAGTGTGACCAGTGTGCCTGTCACAGTTGTGCCAGAGGTTATTTTTCAATCTGAATGTGATACACAGAAGATTATAAAAAATGAAAGGCTATTACACATGTCAGGGAAGAAGTGAAGTGGAGATGAAAAGACTGAGGAAGGGGGAAGGAAAAGCAAAGAGCTATTCAGTGCAGTCTGGAGCAAACCCAGCTAAAACCGTAGAAATGACTCATCCATGTCTGGGCTCCTTGTGCAGCTGCTTTCTCTGGCTCTGCTCTAGCTTATCTCCCTCTTTGTGTCAACATAAGGGTGGCAAGGGAGAAACTGGAGGGATTTCTCCACTTTTACATGTCCTTTGACTGCTCAGAACCATCCCTGGACCTCTTTGTGGAGAACATGCATGAGCAAATGCAATGTGTGATATTGATGGCGCTCTTCTGAATTCACTCATCAGCCCCAAACCCTCCCTGCTATAGATATCTGTGCAGAGTGGGAGGGAATATCCCAGCAGACTCCCGCTGGGTCTAATTCCCTAGAGCAGTATGTCCCACCAAAGGGAAGATGGCTCTCACACCTCATGTGCAGAATCCTCCTGCTCTACTGCAATGTTGGAGCTTGGCTTTTCATAATATCAGGAGCTGCCAACATCTGAGGTAAGCCAAAGTAACAGTAAGTCAATAAGAGCACTTGACATGAGAGCAGGAAGGTGGGCCTTTGTGTTTTACTTTCCTTCTAAGAGCCTGAGAGACTGAAGATTGGAATTTGACCAAGGAAAGCCTAAAGTTTTCTTAATATTCGATTTACCTAGAACACATCCAGTTAATGAGGCTTCAGTACTTGTGGGTCTTCAATACATTTGCAATCCAAGCACATAATTCTGAAACACACATACATGTAGATGTTCAGCCTCAGGTATCCATGTTTGAACTGGGCATCTGTTCAAAGCATGAATTTCTCTAAACTCTAGTTCTTCAGCCAGATAAATATAAACTGATTGCTGAGGATTTCAAGCACTAATTTTACCAAAACAAAATTATTGTTCAATGCAAACTACTTTTGCTCCATTAGAGTTAAAAGAAACACATAATTGTTTCTGCTAAGAGAATGCTGACTCTTACCATTGTCTTTTGAATATACAAAAGCTTTCTTATAAGATACTTACAGTAAGACTGAAATCAAAACCAGATCTTTAGAAACCAATTCTTTTGCAAGAATATGGAAAACAGATCTAAGGCTTCAGGAAGATTTTTGCTACCTCATGTTGAGTATTTCATCACTGACTAAGGATGTTTTAAAGATGCTTATTACCCTCTGAAGCTTCAGACTTCAGTCATGACTGTGGAGAAAACATTTGCTAAAAACATTTAAAATTCCTTCCATATCTCCTTGTTTTCTACTTTTTTCTATAAATAGGCTTTGTGTGTTGAGTACACTAAATATTACATTTGTTACATGCACAAGTTATTTTTTTTAATCAGTTATTTGAAAATTCAGTTCTTATTTATGCAGTTTTCAAAGTCTGGAGTTCCTGATTGTGTATTTCTTTTAAAATCCTTGAGGATATTTTTCTATCTGTTACAATATCTTTTAGGTGTCAGCAAAATCATCAATTCTTGCAATGAAAAATGCACTACTCATTTTAAAACTTGGTAGCTAAAAATGTTACATTCCACAATGATCTTTAATATAGGCACTTCTATTGACATAAATAGATAATTTGCAAATAAGAGCTATCAGTTATCTATATATAGATATTTCCCAAAGCAGTGGAACAACCGCAGCATTAACTGAGCTTTGTGGCAGCCTATGAAATTTTAGGAGCTGAGTAGTATAATGTCCCATCTCATGACAGATTAAAAGTGCAGAGAGGTTAGTAATGATACCAATTCCGTGGGAAATGGCAAAGCTCTGAAAATCAGTAAAAGTGTCTCAGATGGGAACCTGAAAAAAGCATCTGTTTTTGAAAATACACAGTGATTTTTTCGAGTCACACTGTGGATCTTTGGACATAACTGAAAAGGTTTCTATCCAGTCCTCTATCCATGTCATTACCCATCAGATTATGTGTGTACAAAACTTGCTGTGATCCAACAGTGCTACGTAACTCTATTCCCACCAGGCTTACAACATGAGAATTAAAATGGGTAAAATGTCCTCTACTTAGTCTGCAAAAACAGGATTAATTAGCCCGCTTGTGACTATACAAATCAGAAAGTTTTAGACATTTTTTCCTCCTTTTTTTTTTTTTTTTTCCCCATTATTCAGAGGGAAAGATTTTCCCATAAAGACCAAGCTGCTCTTAGAAGCATAGATCTTAGATCTAAATTTGCAGAGTCAGATGAACTGTGATTCTGGTCGAAAGTAAGATGTTTGTGTGAAGATGCAGGAGACAAACAGTGTGAAACCAGCTTTGTCCTTCAGAAACATGTATTTAGAAGTTGAGGGCAACTGAGTATTACATAAAGCAAGGAAATTGCAATCTGAGTGAAAAAGAAAATGGAGGAAAAGATGAAGTAGTCCTAAAGGAGATCAAAGAAACCTAGAGAAGGAAAGAATATGGATGATCAAAAAACAAGTTAAAGTCTGTGGAGGATCCTGCTGGTGCCTGGAGCACTAGGAATGCACAGAGTACAATTACGTCAACCAGAGAAACTGAGAAAATCAGAGGCAATGGAGGTAATGTTCATGAGGACTTTGGTGTACTGAAGATATCCGCAGTGTTTACAATTTCTATGATGCTCTCCATCAAATAGCATTGTAAGAGGCCAATATATAGAGACAAATCAGGTGGAGGGCTTTTTTTTGAGCAGTGTACAAAACTAACTTTAAAAAAACATTCATTTTATTTCAGAGATATCTTTTGACATTTGATCAGCAAACTCACAGGCTCTAGAAAGCTTAGAAAGTGAATCAGAAAGGCATACTAAAAGAGAAAGAAAAAAAAAAAAGACACTGAAGGTCAGGGAATTGTACTTCTATTGTACGGTTCTGCACTAAATTTCCTCTATCACCTAAAGGAAGATAGAATCAGCATTTGGTATTTAGTGCGCACATTGGGTAACAGACTGGAATAGAATGGATAGATATTAACACATTCATAGTACAGCTAAGTATAAGGCAGGTAGGGAAGTACTTGTCTTTGGCATGACAGAGCTTGCCTGAAAAGTAAGGTATTTCCTCATTGTAGAGGGCAGAACATCCACTCCAGCAGAGAATGGCAGTGGCCTTTGCAGAGCATGTGTGGCTGAAGGGCAAAATAGAGCCCTGGGCTCTATTTAGTCATATTTAGTAAAAGAATCTCAGGGTCTTTGCACAAAAAAAGAGCCTTTTACAACCACCCACTGCTCTATAAAATCAAAAGCAAAATTTTAGCTTGTACTTTGTGCTTTAGATTTTCTGTGCATTTGTCTAATTCACAGGAAAAATCAGGAAATTTTGGTGTTGTTTTGTGTAGGACTTGCTTGACGTCAAAGACAGACTTTTTTTGAAGATTGGGCCTGTATTCTTCTTTGCTTGGTTACATTCTCATTTATTTACAGAAGTCTGGTGACTGTAAATGGTTTCTGAAGTACTGGAGATTACAATTTTTACTCACTGTCATGAAAATTCAGATTATACTGACTTTGGTTTTCTTTTCTCCTAGCATCCCCAGTGTATACTAAGATGATAGCTTCAAAAAGTCTAAAACTTCATCCTCCTTAGAACACTTCATGACTAAAAGTACTTCCATGTCTCCATCAGCTTTATTTCTTTAATGCTTAATATTAATATTGGATATCTGATGACAAGAATCCATCAGAAACCCTTCTTAAAAATTAGAAACAGGACCAGAAATGTATTTGACTGATTATTTTTATTAATTGAAAAGCAACCATAAAATTCTGGGTTACTGAGTGTTCATCTGCATCAGACCCTTACCTTAGACAAGGTACTTGTTTTGTGTGAGATCTACCTCTGCACACAGGATGAGGTCAAGACCTAAACAATATTAACACAGCATGAAGCCCCTTAAGAAGCACATAAGCAGTGTCCAGGCAGTGTGTGTAGTTCTGCAGGGTCTCTTCCCTGTGCTGAGTTCAGGCCAGTAACATGAAGTGTTCAAATTTTTTAAGTCAGGCCTCAGACATTAAAAACAATGCATTCTGCATCTGCCTCCTGGCTTTTAAGCCCTCAGGGTAGATGCTTTAGCACTACACGGTCTTTTGTCAATGAAAACTGAAGCCTTCAATTATTCATATAATTTAAGAAACCGCCCTTTAAGAAAACTGCTAAAAAGCACAAGACTACTAATAAAAATGGTGAGAGTTGGCAAGAATTGCATCTACCAAGAAGCAGCTGAGACTGATGGAGACTGAGGCCAAACAAAACCTCTATGAAAGAGGAAAATAGCACTATGAAGGCCCAAGCTCAGAAGAGAAACATACTTGGAATATAATTTAGTCTGCTTTGGGTTCTAAAAGGTTAGAATAAGTATGTGATGAAGATGCGGGAAAAATAAAAGTGAATCTGAAGACAGCTAAGAGATAATATTCATGCTAATTGGAAAGGATCCAAGCATTATTACAGAGCAAATTCATGCAGAATGAGCTCTAAGTCAATAATTTACACATCTATTTTATAGATTGTGCTTTACTTTACAATAGTTTTGACACCTATTTAAATGCATTTTTATAAAAGAGGTGTGGTAGTTCTCAAATGTGCAACACAATTGCCTGCCAAGCAGCTTTGCAATTCAAACCTGATTGCTATCTCATTTTGAATGTTTGGAGCAAAAGCTTCCCATCCTAAGTGAGAATAGAAAATGCAATAGCACTGCATGCACAGCAACAGTAAGTGGCATTTTTTTTTGTCCAAAAGCATGTCATTGATACCCATGCGAAAAAAAATCTAACACAACACCATCAAATGAAAGGTCTGAAGGGTTTAAAAGGGCATGGTTACTACTTTGCAAGATAAAACCAGCCTTTTTTTTTTTGTATATTAAAGATGGGAAGGAAAAAACAGGAGAAGTTTTGCATAATTGTAGTTTTATAGCATTTCAGCTGGTTAAAAGTATAGGTTGGGAGGAAGGTACAATAAAGAAGGGCACAGCAAAGACACTTTGCAGAAATTCATCTCCTGTGTGGCTATCTTTCTTCAACTGTCAATTACATTATTTTACTCAACAAAGACATTTCCTAGGACAAAAAAAAAATCTGACAACTTTCTATTTTCCTTACCTTTTTCTAGAAAGGTTGTATTAACAAGTAGGATTATTATTTTTTCACATCAGTGAATGCAGGTAAGTGGTACAACATTTTCCAATGGTGAGTAAGCAGCCCATCTTCAAAAAAACATCTGAAGTCTCAATGAGCAGAAACAGTGGGAACTCTGAAGTTCATCAGAACCTTGGAAAATCAAGATCCTTATTCAGGACTCTAAGCACAGATTTAATAACCTAACCTTACAGACTTTTTTTTTTTTTAAAAAAAATTTCTACCTGGTCCATTTAAAGGCTTTCTACTAAACTTGCCTCCTTTGGCAAATAAAGCACCAATGATTTAGTTGGGATTCTGAAGATTTATTATGCACTTTTCCTATCTTATTAAAACCAGTAATGGAATCCACTTACTTGAATTTCTTTGGCTCTGAATACATACTGCTGAAGAGTATGACATCCAGAGGTTACATTCCTGTCTACCTTTCATTTCAGCTTTGTAACTGTAGTGAGGACATTTTCTTAAAACCTGTGGATTCTAAATCATAGGAAAATTAGTTTTTAACCTCACTAGTATTTAAAAAAAATAATCTAAGAATTCATCAGTAAGGTTATTAGACTACTTTGAAGACTCAAAGAAAAAGAAAAAAAAATTAAGAAATTGTCAGAAGATTGTAGATAGAGGTTTTCTAACAAAACCTATTTTTACAGAATTTGTTAGTTTTGTTAAATGTTTATAAAACATAAACTAAATGTAAACAACTTCAATAATGATCTTCACTGAAACATTTTCAGGAGAATAACTTTCTTGACCAGTATTACTAAAAATACATAAAAATTTATTCTTCTCACTATGTAGGAGACTCATGCATGGGAACAAGAATGACTCTTTTGCTGTGCATCTGTTAAACAAGGACGATGACCTTTCTCTCTGTATCTTTTTCCTATACTTTTGCTCCAAATCAGAGGAAATAACATGATTTTCTGATGTCTCCCTGGATGTAGCTCTCCTCACTACTTAACTTGTCTAATGCTGTATGCGTGCAGACACCTCTATCCTTATAGGTATATAAAATGTACCAGATTTGTCTTATTACTTCAATAAAAAGAAAGTGGTGGACATCACCTCACCATTGCAGAGCCCAGCCCAATAAGGAACATTCGCACACTTAATCTAAAACATCAGTGGAACAGCTCAGACCCTTGCAGTTCAGCACGTGTGTAGAGTTTGATGGATTACATCTACAGCAGCCATTCAATGAATACTGTGCTGCCTGCGACCCTCCACAGAGCCTGCTTTTTTGGCTGGGGCAACCCAGCCTTATTCAAAGTTCACTGAAGTCAATGGAGAGGCTCAGCACCAGCAACAGCATCATGTTGATTCAAAGCCAGGACAGGAAGCTCTGAGGAAACACAAGAGCTACCCTGTTTGTTGCCTTGAATATTTGTTTAGTGTTTTGGAATTTACTGACTAAAGCTGCATGGAAGCAACTTGGCAGACAGAGAATTTTGCCAAGTTCTGATATTTTTGTTTTATCACAGCTCCTGAAATAAACCCAAAACTCCAGCAAGAGTTTTGTTTTCATGCCATAGCCTCCTTGAACTCACTCCATACAAACATTCAGGATCACCCTGGACTGGCAGATCTGCTGTGGTCTTGGCTAGCAAGGCAATATTATGGTAAGAACATGATGTGCCCAGTTCTTCTCTCCCTTTACATCCATCTTATACCTCTGCAGCCCACTGAGTAGTATGAAGCCAGTTCTGATTTACTCCAGCTTAGAGAAAGAGGAAAATTTAACAAGTTTACTGTAGAGCACAAGACAAAACTCCCAGTTTGAATTTCTTCAAGTGGCCACCATGATATATCTTCTCTTGTTGAAAAAAGCCTTAACTGAAGTGGCCATGTCCATCAGTCAACTGGCTGGACAGAAACACAGTCCTGGGTTCCACATCTCACAAGGGGCTACTTTGTTGACTAAAATTTTCAACAAAAATAAACCTTTGGAACTGAAAACATAACACATTTAGAAGAGAACAGACATGAAAAAGAAGTGTATGGATGATTCCGCTAGAGTTTGTATTCATTAAGAGGGTTAATACAAATGTTCCTGATTGTTTCTGTTGTTTATGAATCTCGACCTTCAGAACAGCACTGAAATGTGCTGTCTCCTAAAGATGTTCCCTACCGATATGACACACACTTTGTATTGTTTCACTGAACAGAAGCATTAATATCCCAGAGGTAACCCACCCTTCTTTTAACGGCTGGTGACAGGTCCAATGGCTGAGCAAAAATCAGTTGAAGGAAAGGGAAGTCTTGTCGGAAACGAGATTAATCTTGTAACGAGTGTTCAGCCCTGATAACCCATCTGTGCAGCGAACTGCTTTAACTGGAGAGCAATTAACCTTCACCTGACAAGCTCTGTCCAACCGTTATAAACAACATTAAAGGCACAGGATCCCCCTCTTTTTTCCCCCTTTACGTAGACTAAACAATCAAATTCTGAATTCCATGAAAACGGTACATGCAATGGTGCCTTGATGACAAATTGCAGGAAAATTTTTTAAAGCGTAATGGCTGTATGGAAATAATGTGAAAAATGTCTCTGGCTACCACTTTAGCGAGTTGATCTGATTAGTAAAAAGAACATTTTGAGCACTTCCAAGGGAATACCTTACACATGAGGGAAGCTGATGTGAATAAACCAAAGACTAACAATAATAAAAATGTATGCAAGTAGATAAGAGTTGGCTAACCATGTCACAGGAACATTGCTTTCAGGACAGAGCGTGTATTTCCCCAACAGCCCTGTGAACCCTAACCCAAGTGGCAACTTCCTAGAGCTTCTTCACCCATGGCCTTGAGGAAATTACTTGTCAAAACTAACCTCAACTTGTAGACCCATCTACAGTAACTGGGATTTTGGGTCAGATCCCCACAGGACCAGCTCTTCCTTCTCACAGCTGGTGCTCTGAGTGATGTGTTCACCTCAGTCTCTGAAGGGGTCTGCAATTTCAACCTCATATTCCCAGTCTGTTAGACCACAACATGAACTTAAACAATGACTTTTCCCGCAGTAGTCAGAGGAGATAACTGAATGTGGGTCTATTAAGATGAAAAGGTGCAATATATGCAAAGCCACAGTAGTAAAGGACTACTCAACTCTATGGGGAAAGGCCAAGATACAGATCTCAGTCACAGTGGCAGAAACCTGGAATGACTCTCGGAGAATCACTGGCAAAAAAGTGCACAAAATTTGAGCAGAGCTCCTGAATAATTTGGGTGAAAGCCTGGCTCCAGTCAAACCATTGGCCAAATAGTTTTGGCTTGATTTTGGACAATTTCTCTTCAGATTTTGTAAATCCTCATTCATTCTATTCATGTGCCTGAAAGCAATTACCCTGAAGTTACGATTAGCAATGGAGGTTTTCTGTCTGTTTACCTTTGCTCTACATTTCCCTTTTTCTTAGCAAAAGTTCAAACATACTGGTTAGTCATGGTTTTGATTCTCTGTACAGTGAGGTAAAATCTCTGTTTCAGTCATTTCAGTTGGATATGTATGTCACTGTGGATTGCAAGAGATGGCTGTGACTCTTTAATATATCCAGAACATGCTCTGAACTATTTATTGGAGAAGTCCACCTCAAGGGGCAGTGAAATGATTATTTTATTTTTGGTGACGCATACAAATAAGGAAAGGATGCAGACAACAAGGAGTTGGAGGGAGGTTACTTTCTTTTCATGTGACAGAATGACAACGTATTTTGAAGCATCCTGATTTGCAGCATTGTAAAATGTAGGGTTACTTTTTCTACTAGTGCAGAAACAGCCCCTAATATTTCATAGTCCAACATAACAGAATTAGTCTTATTTTTTTTCACAAAAAGTTGTATTGTACTGTGGCTTAAATAGTAACAGGTAGGAAAATTACTTTAATATCAAACAAGAAGGGCTTAGATCTTTTCAGTGAATTAGATATTAACAGATAGGAAGTTCCTATTGAAAGCATTTCCTGTATTGATAGTCCCTGATTTTGGTGACATATCTGGGTAGGAAATGAGCACAGGAAGTATCTGTCTACAGACTCTTTATCATCAAGGTAATTGCTGTAGCAGCATTTTACTGTTTATCAAGGTAATAAACACATAATCAAAAAAAAAGATGTTTTTCAACTTTGAAGAACGAGGTTTAAAAAAATCTCACAGGCTAGCATTGTAGTTATATAAAAACTTCCATATAGAATTAACATGCTGTTACTTGTTTCTCTCAGCACAACTGTAATTAGGGATTTGTCAAACAAAGCATTTCCAGTCTCTTTTGGCTTTTTTCCCAGTTGTAGCACTGTTTCTCTGTAGGTCGCTCACTCATCTCTCTTAAGTGAGACAGGTCATTTTAAAGAGTTCTGCCACTTCCCATAAATAATTATTCACCACCCCTTCCTGCAGGTATTTGCATATATCCAGTCCTTACAATTTGTTGTTGTATTTCCTTCTCATTTAACATGCACTTCTTAACCTGGCAACACATACATTTATTTAACTAGCAAGTCGAATCTTTTCCTAGTGTGAAAAAGTTACACCAGCCTAGTGACACCACTTCCCACCCATCAACTGAGTTATCCACTCCAAATAAACATACACTGCAAGTGAAGGGAGACATCGTATCATATGCATTCCTTCCACTCATTAATTTCCAGAATCCACCATTCCAAAAGACCATTTGTCCGGTCCACTGTATGTGGATGCTCACTTGGTGTGTCTGTCAGCCTAGCCTTAAAAAATTGCTATTAGTCATTTACCTTTTAATGTTCAATGTCATTTTTATGACAATAATTGTAATTTTATTCATTTTACTTTGAAGGAAATAGATTTATGACATAATTATCAGAAGTGGTAATCACTGGTTTGTACACTGTAGTTATTAAAAAACATTACTAATATTACTTATTACCCACTAATATCCCTTTCCTGAAAGCAATGTCTAATCTTTCTAATAGGATGACTATGTGCATAGTTAAAATCAGCAACCCAGTGCCTAAGGATACATGCCAAGGAGAGAGATAACTTCCTTGTTACATAGGTTTACAACCTGAATCTCACCATATTTCCTGAAACAACTCCCCCTTTTCATTATGATGAGCCGTTTATAGGATTATACCATCCTTGTTTTAAGAGTGGGAGGGGGAGGCAATAAACTGAAGGACATAGCACTATCCAACCTCAGACAGGGTTGTTTACTGTATTTAAAATAACCCCTTCAACCATAAAGACATGTCCATCCTTTAAGGAAAAGATTGATACCTTTTTCACATAAATGCTTTGAAGCTTCTGTATCGTTGTTGGTGTTCTGAACACAGTCAACATTTCTTCAGTAATACAGAAACATACACTAAGGACAGAAAGATGACTAGCAGAACACATGCCATTTTTTCTGATCATTGGCTTTTCAATGATTGACAGTGTGAAAAGCTTCTAGTGTTCTGTACTGTATAAAATCAAAAGAAATTTTTTAATAGTTAATGATGAATCTGACAGAAACCACATTGCAGTCAATAAAAATATTTTTGTTAATTAGACAAGGTTTGGCACTGCTTGTGATATTTTCTACTGTAATACTTTTACTTTGTTAATATTGATAATACAAGTGGTACAAACCTAAGTTTTTATTTTTCTTTTTTCCACTTTGCTGATTTTCAAAATAATTCTGTTGGCTTAATTTAGAAACTTTAATCATGAAGCCTGCTTGTTTTTTGAGTGAACGGCATTTGTATTTTCACTGGAATATAAACTGTCATTTGGAAAATAAATGACTTCTTTTGGCATCCACCTTTCTCAAAACTACTTCTATATTTATCTTTCAGCAAGTCATTCTCCAAGAGTACTTGATTCTTTTAACATTATTTCTGAAAGGCCTTTTGTAACTCATGGAACTTACTGAAAAACATTTTGTAAAGAGATAATATAGTTCTTGTTAAGAAAAAAACAAACAAACAAACTCAGACAGTCAAACATACACATTTTCCAGCTGTTTTTCTTTGCCAGGGGACTTAATTCTAGAAAGCAAAATCCTTGTACTTGACTACATTTTGGCATATGTAGCCACAAACCAGATTTAATTAAATGACTGCTCATTAAAAGCAAAAGAAAACACCACCGCCCACCCACCCCCTCCATCTTCTTCTGGTTTTATATGACTATTTCTTCCTTGAAATTGTACAATTGTACTTGAATCAAAAATAGTGGTTTACCTGGAAATAATTATAGGTCTGATTCTACTGCCTTTAGTGGAAAAAATCTTCATGAAATTGGTGGAAACTTTGAATTAAAGAGTGCCAGATCAGGCTAAGTGATTCAAGGCACTCTTGCTATTCTTGCTTCTGATTCACCAGAGCACTCAGGTGTGCTTAAAGAGGGTTGTTCATATCACCAAAGCCAACAGAAGTATTTATAGGCTTAAAGTTAAATATACCATTGGATTATTTGCTTACTGAGATGAGAACAAAAAGAGAATAACCTTTATAATTTTTTTTTAATGCAAGGGACAGAAGTACAAATTACTGTATTAGTTCTGTTGGATTCAGTGCAGATGTAGTCCTCTAAACAAAGACTTAAACATTTCCATATGCCAAGAAAATATCTCTTTTTTAAATGTCTCCAGCTTTCCTTGGCTTTAGAAAAAATTTGAGTACTTAGATTGTCTAAAAGAGAGTGAGAGGAAAGTAATACTAGAGAGAGAAGCACAGACTAAGATTCCTCATTTAAAAAAAAAAAAATAAAAATCTTACCACTGCTTCAATCAGTATATGCATACTCTTTCAAGCCTTAGAAACCAGAAACATTCTCTGTCCTTTATCATCTACACAGACAGTTTCTCCAGAAATCATAGCTGCCATGTTAACACATTAGAAAATAATAATAAAAAGTAGGCACGTGCATATTTGAAAATAAATTAGACTAAAAGAAATATCCACAAATATAATGAATAGGTCATTGTAAAGTCAAGATAAATTACTGAAGAGCTTTTCTTAGAATAATTGCACTGGCAGGCAGGGAGAGAAATACAAGAAGGCTTGCTACATGGTAAGGAAGTAAAATTCTAGTTGTGTTTTTCTTTTTAATGTTCTTTCCTCCAGCATAGGATAATGGGGAAAAAAAACCCAAAACACCAAAATGACCTTCAGGATCAGTATTTTTACTTCCTCCCAAGGTAACACTTAAGTAATTTTTGCTACATTCTATTAAAAAAAGCCCCACAAAACACACACACACACAAAATCCACGAAAAAGAAGACAGATGCCTAATTCAGAAATGTTTGATATTTTCTAAAATTGTATTTATAGTAACTAGTGGGACATTTATAATTAGCAGTGCTATACTGATGTGATAGTCTTCAGCTTCAGTGCTCTGAACTGTTGTGCTACTGCACATATCTGTCAGATACTACTTCTGCCAGAAGGAAACATGTCAACTTAGCACTGAAATCTTGACTGTTAGGAGACTTTCTCCACTTAAAAAACCCCAACATTTTATCTTCCAAATGCTAAGAAACATAACTGTAAGGTTAGCTGTGAGCACCAGGTATAAGTAAGCAAATACATTAGAAATAGCAGCACCTTGACTGTGTACCGACACCAAAATCCTAGCTGTGGAGGTGCACACCTTCTCCCACCACTCTCCACAGTTACTTAAGCCACCCTCCATGGGAGCCAGTCCTGCTCCCAGTCAGAGGGTGAGATCCCTGTCCTGAGTGAAGGTGGCTGCTCTTACATCTCAAAGGTCAGAATTAGAGCATAGGAAAAAGGCACTGCTGTGTCCTCCTTCTGAGGAGAACCTTCTGCCATGGCACCTTCCACATTATGGGGGAGAAGAGGAAGAGGGTAGCAGAAGGAGAGCAGGGGATGAGAACAGCTGTATCTCCCAGTAAAGCCATGCTTGTGGTGTCAAACAGTGTAAGAAAATTACACAAATGCTTGCTTTCACAGATACTCATTAGCCCCAGTTAAGTCAGCCTGATTTTTTATGAGCCCTGAATTTCTCAGGGGTCTGTTTTCAGGTTTAGATGGGAAAAGGGTGAATCAGACAGTCTTACTGGAAGGCCACCTTTGCATGTATGTACATTTAGAGCAATTATAAACAAATACATATCCATTCATAAAACAGTTTTGACATCTAATTGCTCCATGGCTTCACTAAAGAAAAGAGTGAATTCCCGGCACAGAGTTCCTAGATAAGAAAGACTCTTCAGCTTCCCTGACTACAGCTTCTTGCCACCTGCATTGGGATAGCTGGGCTACCCGTTGCCAGCAGACAACACAGGCCATTATATTGAAATGTTAAAAAAAAATTGCTAAACATAACTGTTTAGCAAAAGTACAAACACTTGTTTGGCCTTCAAATGAAATTTATTTCAGAAACATTTCAGTTAAAAGACTTCTTTATGTGCCCAGTATAGAAGAGCAATTGAATCTCTTTGGACTGGCTTAGTTTCATGTCAGAGTACATTTCCTGCATCCAGAGTACAAAGCACCTGTCATTACTTTCCAGTTGTTTTACATTTTGCACTTGCATAAATAAAATCTGTGCTTCAGTACATAAGGCCTTCCCAGTAACCTGGGCACTAAAATACTCAGAATTTTGGGGTGCCTGTTTCCTCCTGCAAGTTTCACACTCCCAGATGAGTAGACAAAAATGTACATTTTTCCACTCAGAAGGGTTTGCTGACTGCATTGTATTACAAGGCTGTGTAAAACACACCTGCATACAGTCTCTTCTCACCTCTAATAATGATAATAATGATTTTGTTTACAATCATCCACCCTATTTTAATTCAGCCAATAAAAAATGTTTAAAAAAAGAGCTCCTCAAAATGCATACAATGCCTAATCTCATTGTATCATCAGTTTTGAAAAAAAAAAAAATCCCATCAACATCAATAGTGCATTCTGATTAATAAACACAAACCTCAGAGTTACTATCTCAGTACATAGCCCTTCTTTTAGCAATGCAAAACTTTACTCCCTGAACCTTAAGGTTTTCACAGAGCATCTGTCATGTCCTGTGTGCTCTGAAATGCGCAGCAAATCCAAAAGGAATTCAGGTGTTTCAAGAGGTACTTAGCATATAATAGATACAGGCCAGCAATGCAGAAGAGATTCAGATCTATGTCTCTACAGATAGCCTCTTGAAAGCATCAGCGATTAAAAGAAAAAGAGAATGTTCATTAGTCTTTTAAATCACGTTGTCTTCAGGCAAGACTTTCAGATTTCAAAAACCATAACAAAAAGCATTAAATGATCTTTAAAATGCAAATATCTAAGCAGAAGTTACTAAGAAATCAAACTGCAGCTCCACTTAGCTAGTGGACAGGCACTGCTGCCACTCCGTATCTCTTACTAAATCTCTGGCATAATTAGAAAAGTAGAGAAATACACAATACCACGAAGAAACAAATACCTTGATCCCAAATCTGATAATACAATGCCACGGAGTCCTCACTGCACATGCTGTTTTGCTCTTTACACAAAATTAGTTTCACTATCACAAAGCGTTTAGTTACAGTTATACTTCTGCAATTAATCACAGCTATTGCTGTAACTGCTATCTGTTGCAACATACAGAGAAGCAAAAAATACATAGACATATAGATTTATTCAACTTTCTAAGTGACACAATCTGAAAAACTCAGTAAAACCATTCTTAAAAAAAAACCAAACCATGCACTCAGATCAATTTATAAGCCAGTAAGAGAATTTTATTGTCCAAAAAACTAAACCAAAAAGAACACACCCAAGCGATCTTGCTGCCACCATTAAAATAACATTCAGAAAGAACCCGAGTATAAGAGTTTCTAGAAAAGCACATAATTAACACCTGTTTAAAAGAGAAACTAGAGCTGGTGCCTCATTCCTGCTTCACAATATTTATGTCCCCATCAACAAGAGAAACATTTAAAACTATCCAAAAGGTTAGGCTCTTAGGAACCCTTTTTTTCCTTCCAGTGCACACCCTCTCCCCTTATGGCAGTCCGCAAACACATCCAAGTTGTCAGAATGGTACCTACAAGAAATTTCAGAAGCTCTCATAAAAGGGCTTCGCATATGCAATCCACAGCACTGAACAGTGAATTTAAAAAACCGAATTTTTTTTCCGAGTTTGAAGTTTTTAAGCCTTGCGGATGGTTGGAGTAGGAAAAAGGAAATTTACTAGGCAGTACAAAGGAAATCTTGTTGTCCTCTATTGTGGCAGTGGGGGTGTTGCCCAATTCTAACTTATCTAGGTTGATAAAGGAAACCAAAGAACATGCCACTGAAAAAAATTCCAACATAAAAGGTACCCCTTTCTTACCTTAATAGTGCTTGCCATAATGTGATCAAGATTATTGATCGCTAATAATTGCTAATAATAATTATTGCTTCGCTCTGACCAGAAAGAAGTTTTGATGAGGTTGTTTAGAGCGGATGAGATTGTGCTAACTCTGGGAAATGAAGTCAGCCAATGGCAGGAAGAGGTTTCTATTGGTCCTGGCCACAGCAGCTCGAAGAAACAGGATATTTGGGAGTGAAGAGATAAGAGTCCTAAAACAATGTTGTTTTTCTTGATGATATGTGACTAAATTTTTTAATTTTTTTTTTTTTTTTTTTTTTTTTTTTTCAAAAGAGTCTATTGCCTGTGACCGCTTGGGCAGGTGTGATTTGATGTGCAGTAAGTGTGACATGCCACTTCGAGGCAGGATGCAGATGTCAGATGAAATGGGCCAAATTCAGCACTAGTTTCAGTCTATTCACTGGGGAATTGCTGATTCAGGGCCAAAGCCAGAATTGGTATAAGCGGGTGTAACTCCAAATATGTTAATGAAGTTTAGCCCTGCTTAACACCACATCTATATTTGTCCATTAACCTCATTCCTGAATTCTTGATCTATTGACACTTTCTAGCCTATCTGATCTAGCAGGTTTTTTTTTTCTTAGAGAAGAAGCAAGTAGACTGGAAATAATAATATCATTTTGATGTCTCTTTCTTACTGAGGAAGAGAAGTCACAAAAAGCCATACATTTCTAAAGCAAATGCTGTAAACAGGCTTAAAGATTTCTTAAAATTTCCACACTCTTCCTTTACTTCATAGCTCTACCAATGCATGAAAATGAGATGGCATCACTGGTGATTCCCTTCCCAGCTGAAGTGTGATAGTAATTTTTATTCAGTGTTACATTTTATTTGTCCTTTTGTACCACTTGGCAGTGACAGGGCACCCCTAAACTACCAGCTGTGCAAACAAAATACTGTCCCTGTCCCAGACTCTTGCTTACAAGTGTTGAACTAAACAAAAAATAAAATGAATGTGAATAAGAAAAGCAAAGTGTTTCCACAGTACCAGCCAGTGTAAAAGTCCACATGTAAAGAACTATTCAGGATCCAGTGCTGGCACAATCCTCTTGCAACATTTTATGCCTATTTGTAAAAGATATAGTTCTTGGTGTCAACAGATTCTGAGCTTTCAGCTAAAAAATAAAAGCTTGAAAATAGGACCATTAAAAATTGAAGGAAAAATTAAAAGAAGGCAGAAAGTGTTAATTTTGTTAATAACCCTGTAATTTTTAAAAGCTGGTCTTACTATAACCAGTTTATGGCTTCTCAGTACTTCCTATAATAACATCAAACCATGGAAATGTTGCCTGAAAGCACCGCAGCACTACATAGCTAATTCCTGCTGTAATAAGATCCTGCCCTCTGACTAGGGACTCTGGTATGATAAAAAGAACAAGAAATAGTGATGGCTTGTCATAGCATTATTTAGTGCAGATGACCTCACTCCCTCCCAATGCCTTCCTCTCCTGCTCCTTAGGAAAAGAAAAGGAAATCAGAGCTTTGTTCTGTAACTGGTGATGGCTGTTGGCGTTCGGCATGCATTTTTCACAAATGGTACACAATGACAGCAATTAAGTCCTAGCTCACTCTTCACCTCATATTCTGACCTAAAGAAGGTGAGACATGGCCATGCACTTTTCCAGAGATGCACCCAGAGGACATGAAAGGCTGCTTGCTTGGCCCTCAGTCATCCATCCTGCAGGTGCTGCTCCATCTCACCCAAGGTAGGGCAGAGGAAAGGCTCGTCCACCTGCCACTGCTCACAGAAATGGCTCTGCTACCCACTAGGTCACAGAAAATCCTGGTTCAGGTGCCTCATGTGGACTGCAGAGCTGGAAATCCCTGGACACAATGGAGTGACACAGGACCAGTGTAATCAAGAAATGGCAGAGCTGCCCCTGGAAAGACTATGTTTCAAGCTTGGAGGTGTATCACCCAGATGAACCCATGTCCCAACTCATCTCCAGCTGCCTCGCAAGCCTTGGGTCATCAGCCAGTCCAAGGGGCTGAGCAAGCCTCCAGCTGACTCTAGGTCCTGACAGAGAGACTGGGAAAGGGAGAGCAGACACCCTGCTTTTCCTCCACACTCTGAATCCTGATGTGCTATAGGGTCAACTCACCGTACAAGTGTAGCTTGATTTTATAGTTCACTTTAAGAAGCTCTAATTTATTCTATGGTAAAGATGACTTCTGGTCACTTCGGAGCAATCTCAATTCAGTACTGCCAAGCAATGGTTTATATTCTCCATTATTTGGTTCATATAGAAATCCAGTTTTGCACTGTTGAATGTCTTCTTGCAGTTTACACCCACCGAATTACTGTGCTTCTGCAGACTAGGTAACTTCTGGTAACTTTCCTACTTTTATTGTGAACAGTATGAAAAGAAAGCAATTTACAGTTAATTGTATTTCATGGGGATGTTGATTTCCTCCCTTTTCATCTCCAAACAATGAACAAGACAGCCAAAAGATTAGAACCTTTTTCTTAAAATTTCAAAGCATTGTATAATGTTTCAGTTGGGTGACTTCCACTCTAGTTAAGCTCATGATATTTTGTTTTGTTTTGGTTTTTTTTCTCAAATATATTGAGAGGATTGAAGTATCAGTTCCAGCTCTCCAGTAGATGGGATCTAACAAATTCATTCACAAGCTGGTTTTAGTAATGAACCTTCTGCAGCCTACCTTCATATAGACTAAACCTCCTCTTGATTTATACAGGACTTTTTGAAGCATAAGACAGGCAGTATCAGACTCTGCTGAGCTCTATTATTATTATTGTATAAGTTTTACAGAGCCCACAGCCCAGTGAGGATTTTACCATTTTAAACTGGCACACATTCTGTGCCAAAGAATTCAATGAAGTTTATTTGACTTTCAAACTAATACCCACAGGCAGATTCTGAGTGCTTACGCTTATGTTGATCCAATTGCAAGGCAGAGCCTTGGTATTGTAAGGAAAGGAAAATATTGGGTTATCAAATCACCATCACCCAGTTGCAAAAGAAAAAGAGTGCATTTTGTTAAGTTTAAATAGACAGAAAATACATTTTTTTGTTATGTTAGGCAGCCATGTGCTATTGTCTGAAATAATGCTGTGTGAGAGTGAAAAAATGCAACTTCATTAACAAACAGAATGAAAACATACAAAAAAAGTATTAAAAATCCACCCAAGTCACCTAACACTCTTTTCCCCCTTAATTTCTCTCTCAAGATTGTCACTCTGATTTGTCTCGACTCCTTTCTGTTGGAATTTTTTTCTACATTCAAGCCTGCATCTAGAAACCACAGAGCAACAAAACACTACTGCGTGTGTTACCATTACACATGTGCTTAAGTTTCTTGATCAAAACAGGGGTTTTGCACATGTTTTGGAATTACAGCTGTGCTTAAGTTCTTTCCTGAATACAGACAGGCTTAAACACTGCTTCAAGTGACTGCTACATTTAGGACTAAAGAGCTCTTTAGAGAAGAGGTTTCTAAATGGGAGACAAAGGATCTGATCACTGCTGATCTAGACCTGCTTAAACCAACAGAGGGGTTGGTTGGTACAGCCCTGTGCAAACCTAAAGATTTGATCTGACCATGCAAAAGAAGTAATTATACTAGGTCCTGAAGGTGAATTTCTGAAGAAAAAAGTTGTTTTGCTTGCTGCATCCTTTCTAGGATGTACTAGAAATATGTTCAATGTGAATCTACTCATCTAAACACATATAAAATATTTTCAGAGACCTTTTATGATGCTAGTTGGAACACCACTACTAACTCTGAAAAGCAATCCTGTCCTCAGAGTTTCCTTATATCATATCTGATAGTGTGTTAGGATGTAGGAAATATATGGCAACATTCCCTATGTAAACAGATCTGCAATCCATCCTGCTGTCTGGAAGGTAAACCAAGAACACTGCTCTCAGTCCAGGCTGAAAGAGACTGCCACTGTGTCTTTACTTTCACAATGCTTGTTGAGCAGTCTGCCTGGGTAGCTTCTTTCCTCTTTACTTTCAAAACATTGTTGTGGCCTTCATCCCTTTAACTGTAGCAATTTTATTACATCATGAGTAACTCTGGGTAAATAACTGGGCAAGATGGAGACACATTCACTTTGTGTGCTATGCTTAGCATGTGTATATACAGTGTCTGTGGATGTGGGTGAGAAGAGAAGAAAGAAGAGAAGAGAAGAGAGGAGAGAGGGGAGGGGAGGGGGGGGGAGGGGAGGGGAGGGGAGGGGCG
>JAAGNO010030203.1:0-67153 GCA_033439905.1 Ceryle rudis | reverse complement strand
AACCCACCCTCCCTCCAAAAAAAAAAAAAAAAAAGTATTCAATGAACACTTTAGGAAAAATTCTTAGGTTGCAGAGAATCAGTATACACCTCAGCCAGCATGAGAAGAAATCCTAAGAGACCACTGCCAGCTGTGTCAGGAGCTGTCTTGTAGGTTGCCTCACACCCAAGTGAAAATGAGTCTTCCCAGGTGAGCAGGAAAGCGGTCTTTTTTTCCACCACTAGCTCTGCACAGTAGTTGTTTTTGAGCCTGTGCCTTTTGCTGGAACTTATGATGGCTTTGTAGCAAGCCTGATTTAATATTAAGCAGCCTAATATCATAGAAGGTGTTGGTCTCCTTGTGGACCTCAGCTTTCATTAACATCAGCTGCTAGGAAGGATGTTACATGTTGCTCTCAGCTTCAGTGGGTTCCCCAGGCTCTGTTGCATGGAAGAATAACAAACTGCAAAGATATTTGCCAGGATAAGATGACACCATGTTTTATCAAGTGAAATGAATACAGAAAATAGTTTTAAAGAAATGATCACACTCATTCTTTTCCACATCAGTAGGAAAATGTCTCTAGTTTGCCAAATGGGAAGAGATGCAATTAGGTGAGAGGAGCAAATATTACCAGGTTTTGAAGAAGCACAACAAAAGCACAAGTGCAATAAAGACCAGGTTTCCAAGAGTAAACAGGACCCAGCAGTCCTCTCTGTCAAAGAATGCAAATTGGTGGTTAGCAAGTGAATTGGGGAAGTAATAATGGAAATTACTAAATTTATTTAAACGGATTTGCTAACAGGAAAGTATATATCTATGCTGGCACAAGGGTATGAATATTTGTGAAAAAGTTAGGACAAAGTTAATGGAGGAGAGCTTAGAGTAAATATTTTGAGGAAAACACTGTTTGCAGGAGGCAGCTTTTTGTATTACAATCTCCATTTCATTCAACCTCCAGGAAAGGTCATTGATTTAATCAAAATCTTTTTTTCCTTTGGTTAGACTCCCAAATGCACATACCATCAAGATCTGGTGCACAGAAATAATTTGAAGCAAATCTTCTAAAAAAGGTTTTGAAGATGCTTGCCAGTAGAACATTGTGCCTCACAGCTATAATATCAGAAAAAGCCATTCAATTTAAATTAATATATTTGGCCAGACAGCTATATTAAAATTCTTGTTGTTTTTTCTGTTATAATGGTAGCCTGTGGTATGACTAGCCCTCTTCAAAAATGTGTAGTTATTGCCTTTCTCTTGCCTAGGGTGCATCATATGTTTTTGATTCTGATGAGCTGCATTGCACTACCTCATTAAAACAAACACTTATGCAAAACAAAAGACTGTGTATCACAGCGCAGGGTATGTAAGCCAGCCTTGAAGACTGCAGTATTTCAAAAGCGTGTTTCAAAGGAGAACTTCCGTCGACCCACTTGTGTTCAGCATTTGCGATGATGTCAGACACGTTCGGTACTTTCTTAGCCCCTGCAAACAAGGAGGCTTCAAAAGCAATACTAGCTGCAGCTGTAAAGCATGCAAGTGCAGGGCTCGCTTTCTGGTGGAAGGGAAAAGGTAGGACCTCCTTCCCAAGTGCATGTCTTCTCTCAGGCAGAGAGCAGTGGCCGTACCCCGAAGGCGGCTTGGTGAGCGGCGCCGGCGCTGCTGGACAGCTCCGCTTCCCCGCCAGGGACACCAACCGTGCCCTCCTCCCAGAGGCCTCCCCAACTTCTCCTCTTTCAGTGAGACACCATCTCCAGAGCATCTTTGGAGGGAATCAGGACGACTGTATTCTGTATGAGTATCTTTTTCTTTTTTTTCTGGTTAATTTGCAACGACTGCTTCCAGCCAAGGTTATTTTTGCCTTTAAAAATATCCTGCTCCTTCCCACTGGAAAGGAGCACTTACATAAAGGGAGCTTCAGATAAACAGCTTAAACGCAGACCTTACTGATGTCTGAAGTTAGGTGAGATGAAGCCTACCAAAAAATCTGAGATACGTGACTTTGCTGTGTATACATTTTTTTGGTGGCTTGTTTAAAAAAACTCAAGTGCCAAGTTTGAAATTTGTCATCCAAATTTCTCAAGCTGTTTACAAGGCAAATTACATCATCACTACTACTAGCTTAACAAAGTTTACACCAGCTAGATTTTGGAAGGTCATCAAGATGTTATAGAATCTCAGTGATTATCATGGGTTTGTATAATGTACTCCTCATGCTAAAGCTTTTCCAGCATCTGTCAAAATACTTAGATTAATGCAGGCATTTATGCAAATATTTGCATACTTAAAAAAAATTCAGTTTGGAATTCTTTACACTCCACAAGCTCATTTTTAATCACTTACCTTTGAGATTCAATAACCACCGCTATTAAAAATACAGTAAAATTTTCTACAAATTCAAATAAAATGTAGTACCATTAGTTACTCTAATTATAACTCAATACAGGAAAGGAAATACTACGCTGTGTGCTATATCAACCTTCCAAAATAACAATTGCTAATCCATATAATCTACAGTTGTAAAAAAATTACATATTTTTAGTTCTTCGTGTGGCACAATTTGAAGTCATTGACATGAAATCATGACATAACTGTGATGCTTTGAAAGCAAAGGATACAAGTATCTTTCCACTGTGCATTTATTCACCAAAGTTGTGTACTGAAGGATGACTTCAGTGAAAAACTATTGAGCACGGCCAGATTTGTTCCTGGCCCTGTAGCTTAGACAGTTTTGATTATCCATTCAGAAAATGTACTAGAGGAAATACAGAAAGAAGACTGGTCGTACAGTTGCAGTATAGGTTTTTAAACCAATGTAGTGAATTCATAGCTTGTGAGCAAGCCACAGCATGAATGCATTGATACAATGTCTGAGTTTCTTCAAAGGGCATACAAATGTGTAGAAAATAATTCTATGTTCATGGACAACTATGAAATGAAATTAAAAAAAAAATTAAAAAAAGACAGTATTTAGAACTTGAATATTTTGTTAAAAATTATTAAAACAATTTGCCTTATGCTGAGCCCTTACCAGTTCATCTTGTCATCTCCCTCTGGATGACTACTGTTTTTAACACCTTAATACAGCTGTGTTTTTTTCAACAGATTAATTATGCTTAAAAGGGAGTATTTAATTTCCTTTTACAAAGCTAGCAACATGACTTCGAATAATACATGCTATTATCTATCATTCAAGTCTGCCAAAATAAAATGGCGAAAGGCAATACAGTTCACAACTAAGTACATATATATAACTGAATAAAAAAAAAAGAATATGGTGAGGGTTAAATATTGTCTCTGTGTTGAAGCCAGCAGAGATTTGTCACTGTCTTCCTTAGAGCCTGCGATTCATCCTAGCTACTCACAACACTTTCCATATTTGATAGGGAACAATTTTAAGTGATAAATAGCAGCAAAAATGCATGTGTGTGTGAGAGGGGGAAGATTTTAAAACAGCCTCAATGTTGAAAGTAAACTCTGTCAGTTTTGAAATTTTTGTCCTACCAGGCTAAATCTGAGTTTAAGCATGGGATATATTTCTGCTTATGCTAGCTATGTGAATGCTCTAGGCTAGTCAGATTGGCTCCCTCTGAAGACAGCTGAGTCCCTCTGGAGTCATCTTCTAAGATGTTAAGTTTAGGTTGCCCAGAACTAACAAGACGACAAGGCCCACCAATCCACGTAACCAACCTTCACTCAGAAAATGAAGTGATTTCTATTTATGTACCTTATCTTGGTTTAAGATCTCATTTCAGATAGAAAAAGATGCCTCACATGACTCTGAAGAAAAATCTATTAACTTTTTCCTCATTTCTGATTGGTAGAAACTTTAATGTCAGGTCCTGAACCCTAAGTCACATCCACAATGGCTATAGCTCTGTCAATGTAGAACTTGCTGCAAAACTTTGTCTTTGAGACTCAGGTCCCACTGATGCTGATCATTGCTGCAAGGTGCACTGAGAATGGTTAAATCCATCCTTTTGGCTCCATAAACCCTGCACAAGAGGGTGGATCAATCTCACTGGGAGGGAAAGCATTTCCCCTGCCACCCTCTCTTGCTCTCCACTGCATTAATCTTTCCTGGGACTCTGTGGTTTGAAAATGTCCTGGGGAGGGTAAGACTCATGTTTAAATGCCCTTATGTTAATGAAGGGTGAGCAATCCAGGCCTGCCGGGAGAATATTTTTTCCACCTTGGAACTGTATGAGAGGAGGAGCTGTTTAAAGTTAGACCACTTCTCCCAGAAGAAATATTTTTGCTTTAGACTAGTCTGGGTGCAGGGTCCCCTGCTCCAGAATGGAGCAGCCACCCCCCAGTACCACTGCTCCCCTGCTCTCCTGCAACAGGACTGTTATGTGCCCAGATGCACTTCTTCATATCAGCTCTTTGTATCCAAGAGAGCAGCCTTCAAAGTTAAAAGTATTTGGTTGGAGGTAACACTGGGATGGTTCCCCTGGGCTGCAGCCATACAACAGGCCCTGTGTCAGTGCTGAGCTCCCCTGAGGGTGCATGGAGGCAATGCTTACATGGGTCACAACCCACCAGCTCCCTTGGTCCTTACTTAGAGCAGGTGCAGGCTTGGCAGACACTCTGAGGACACCTCTGTTCCGCTTTTTGTCATTTTGTGGTTTCATCTCAAAAGTATGAAGATTAGCCAGTGTGCGAGAAAGCAGACTGGAAGTATTATAGTAGATTGCATATACCTGCCTTTTCTTGTGAAATGTCATCATGCTTAAATTAAGAATTATGAAGGTATTTTACATCTTTTTTATTTCCTTGACAGGTTTCCAAGGTAATTCTTGTACATTACTTCAATTTTATTCCATTCAGAGAGCAGAATTCTTCAAAGTGAGGAAGTATAATAATTTTTATTGCTTTCCTGACAATGTGTTCAGTGATAGATAGCTTAAAAATGGCAATATTCATATACTCAGTCCCTTCTAAATGATGTATGATTTCTTCTTAAAAAAAATAACAACCACCCAACCCTCATGTAGAGCTATTTCTTACAGAGTTTTGTTTTCAAGTTTAAATACACAGATTGGATACAGAAACATCTTAATACTTCAGAGTAATGTAGCCAACAGACTATTTGAAAATGGATTGCTGATTTGCTAGCTGAAAATAAAAATCTTTAGAAATGGATGTTGGCATAAATGAAAGTTATGTAATTGCAGATTCCTTCCTTTCTTTCAAGCACCTCTCCTTATAGAAAAAGTTTCTTGTGCTCCTGTCAGTGAAGTATTTCAGAAAACTCTTTCACGACTTTTCTCTGGAAGAAGGAGAAAGATGCTGTGCAATACATTATGCCTATACATATGAAGCCAATCTTTGTCTCTCACATTGAAGTAAATTTTTAGAGAAAATTGCTTGCCTGTCACAGAGGAAATAATAGTTTCAAGTTATAGCCACATGCAGATCAAGATGCAAGATGCTACCCCCTGTCAGGCCTGTCAGATGTCTGGCCCTAGACTCTTACTGTGTCTGCCATGCCAGAATTAACAGTTCTGCTACTACAGCCAGCACAGACAAAACTGCCTTCTCATTAAAGTCTATCTCATTCAAAACAATGTAAATGTTCTATATCTAAATGACATGAAAGTGTGAAACAGTGGGGCTAGGCATTATCTGAGCCTGACCCAGAAGAAAGGCAGCCTGATTTGATCATCAAGATCACCAGCAGTGTCTAGTAAAGCATTTGAAATCACAAGCCCACTGTCCAGTTTCCTGGAAAAAAACACTGTCAGGTACACACTCTTTTCCACGCAACTCCATCCATAATGTCATGGCCATCATTTTTATCATATTTTTCAGAAAAGTCCAGCTAATGTTGTGGGAAGTCCTGCATTACCAGATCCCAGGGTTCACATTAAACCTGTTTTGGAGAGCCTTTGGTTAAAGCGTGTACTTACAAGATCATGAGAATTTGCGTATCTTAAAGACAAAATACATTATTTTGGATCTGCTGTTTCATTTCTTCTGAGTGAGATTTCCCTCTGATCAAGAGCACTGTGTTTGCAAGTGCAATGCATGCCAGGCCAGATCCTATGCCTCTGACTCCAGCAAGCACCCCACAAATTTTAAGAGGAGCTTTTGACTGCATGAGAGGAGAGTTTCCTTTCAAAAACTTTCACAGGGATAACCTCTAATTTTATTTCCCTTAAGTGATGGCAGAAAGCTATGATTTCTAGCTTTAGGCAGCTGAGATGGCCTTGTATTGTTTACCTCACGAATTTTACACTATGTTATTAACTTACGCATCCACCTTGCAGCTCTTTGCTTGTATTACTTGATCAATTTACCCACCTAATAGATGCATGAAGGGGGAAAACACTGCTGCCTCCTTTGTTGCTGGTGAGATGCTATCTGCTTGCTGCAGAGCAGGAGACTGAAGCAGAGGGAGACCTCAGGCAACTGGAAGAGCTGCAGCATCTGCCTGAAGATCAGCAAACAGAGGTCACCTGGGCCATTACCTTTACCTGGTTGTTAGTTATAAGGATAAGCAAAGGATAAGGCTATTTTTTCTTCCCATCACCCCGAAGTGAGAAGGGTTCAGGGCCTGCACAGAACACAGTTTATTTCTCTACAAAAGGTTTGGAGAGATCAGCAAGCAGCAGGGGTGAGGACCAGGGAGTGGCAGTGCTGGTGTCCCCTCTGGACAATGCTGGACACTTCCTCTCACACCTGCTTCAAGATTTGCAAAGTGGGAAATCAGAAAAAAAGTGCCTTTTATATAATCAAGGCTTCAGAGAGTGAAAAGTACTCAGATAGGGCCACTTTTTTCCATGGGTAAAAATCACGGTAATGCTGCAGATACCAGCAAAGCCAAAATGTAAATTTACTCATACTGAGGACCTGGCCTCCCACGACCAATGTCATCAAAAATATTGACATTTTGCAAAGTGGTCCAAATTTTTCAGAAGTGCTGCAGACTCCAGTTACCACTAAATGGTTGCCATATTTTTAACCCAGCTCTGGCTCCACTTCAGTGATGAGTGAAGTGACTCCTGTAAAAACCATTTGAAAAGCACTCAGGGATTCCTTCAGATAAAAGCTGCAGTTGTTCACCATATCATGTAAATAGCAAAAGCTAAAATATGCAAGAAGCACAGGGATATTAGCTAGGAATTATACCATCAACTTGGGTAATAGCATTGTACATCTGAACCTATTTTAATAGAACCTCATTCTGAGGCAGGCAAAGAATAAAGATCAGCATGTATTTAATTTTTAGGCATAGCCAAGCAGACACAAAGCATTAAAGCAAAATATTTCACCAAACTCCTAAAGAGATAGGATTAAATATACTTTTAAAATTATGTGTAACCCTACAAGTGTTGATAAAAGGAAAATTAACATTAATTTTCAAACATTAATTAATTAAAATTAGCGAGTTACAAAACTTTAAAAAATCACAGTCCCATGAGGCCATGAACCACTTTTGCCCTCCTACCTCCTATAGAAACTATAAAAAAAATAGTTTAGGAATTTGTAAATCCAAATTGCTAATCCCATACCTCTGATGCCTTTAACTGGGTACTAAAGCTACCCAAGATAGCAGTTGGAAACATATCTGGAGAACTTCTTTTCCCTCAGATCCATTGTTATAAAGTTGTCATGTGATTTTTAATTTAAAAGTTTGACTCTTCAAGCCTGTGAATGCACCTTTCCACTAAAGAAGCAACAATGTATGCAAAACCTCCAGTGAGATTATCCTTACCTTGCTTCAGATGTCCAAAAATTCCACACCTAGATCAAAAGAGTTGTCCAGGCTCCTCCAAAATTTATCTTTAAATGGGATCAAATATGTCTCTATTTCCATTAGCTCTGAATATAGGTTTAGTTTTCAGACAAGTAAAGTTAGCTGAGATGAATCTTGACCCTAATGACATGAAGCAATATAGACATGGCATGTAAATCACAGGAGGGTTTCATAGACCTTACCCTACCGGTCATCAGGAAAACAGAAATTATGAGACATGGAAAGGCAGAAAATACTTCCTACAAAATACATGGTACTGGGCAGGCCGTGCCAGCTACACCAGCTCCCTGATCTAAGGGAACTCAAAGAGAACTGGGATCTCACTGACATAAGTGAGAACTGGATTTGGCAATCTCTGCATGAACTGATACTAATGGAAACTCTGAAAGAGGTGTGTGGCAACTGCTCTATGTAGTTTCCCAAGATGTATCTGGGAACACAGGAGAGCTGAGGAAACTGTAAATAGGAATTGGATCATTCACATTACCATTTTTAATCCAGCTCAGCCCAAAACCAAACAGAAGTCATCACCAGCAGACAGGTGGTTATTTAGTGGTGGTTCTAATCCAGGTCCCAAAAAATAAGATGTTGACCACACCTCAGGTTACACCCATGCATGGTTATTAACCTTGGCAGTCCCTCCTCTGGAAAGGATAAGGCTTTCTAGAGGGATGGAGACCAAACTATTCTCTCATCTTGCAAGTGAATGTTTGATGCCATGCCTGAAGTCACTAACATGACAGGAAAAATGCTCACCCATTTTTTTCCTGCTCTGTACTATTCTCCTGGGCAAAATGGATTGCCAGTTAACAGGACCCATAGTAACTTCCCAGTGCCCAATCCCCATGCAAGTTCAGACATGATGCCCAAGTAGAAACTTCACAGAATAATACAGCATCTTGCAAGAGCCACAGATAGCCCCAAGGGTCACTAAAAGCATTTTTCAAAGGACACCGCTTGAAAATATGGCCAGCAGCCTTTTGTGTTATAGTTTCAGAAAAATGCGAGATTTCCTTGGCCAGGGGAGAGTTACAGAGTGGATTTCTAATACATCACTGAGCACCAACTCTTCTGTATTTCTTTTTCATATTCCTTTTCTCTATTCCTGAAATTGCTGAACTTCTCTCACTTCTCTTGATGAATGCTGAAAAATGGACATCTTTATACTGCAAGAGATGGTAGATGTAACCCACGTAAAAATATTTTAAATAAGTATCTCAAAAAACTATACGTACCAAAGTCCATACCAAAACGAACAGCAGCAGCACTAAGAATGATTCTGTGAAGAAGCAGTACTAGAACATATGTTATTCCTGTATCCACCCCAGCCACCATGCTCTGTCACAAGCACACAGGCTCATCATAGCAGCCACAACAGCTGATTATGTTATTAATTACCATCACTGTCATTTGTCAGCCACTGCTCCAGATGGATCACTAGCTGGCCCAGAGAAAATACAAGTGTATCGGAAGCTCAGGACTTTCTGCAGAATAACTAAGAAAGTTATGAAAGAGGAACTGCTGTCATAGGATCCAAGTTTGTATTTCTCCATAAATCAGAGACTGATAAGCGAAGAGTAGAAGACCATTTTTTGGCATGGAAGAAGATTAGTGCAGTGTGTCTCAAAAGCACTATTCAATATATTTAACTGCAGTGATAGTTATTCAATGGCATATATTTTTTCCTACCTACGTTACTTTTTCATATGCATTTTCATATTGATTTGTCATAGCACAGTGCTTTCTACTTGTCTTGGTGAAACATTCTATATTTCCTTCAGCTCGTTTTAAGTAACATAAAAAATACATGAGCATATGTATCGTCTGAGATCTGATTAGCATCACAGAATCACAGAATGGTAGGTGTTGGAAGAGACCTCTGGAAATCATCTAGTCCAACCCCCCCTGCCACAGCAGGTTTACCTAGGGCAAGTAGCACAGGAATATGTCCAGGCAGGTTTTGAAAGTCTCCAGAGATGAAGACTCCACAACTGGCTCTGGGTAGCCTGGTCCAGTGCTCTATCACCCTCACAATAAAGAAGTTGGGGTTTTTTTTGAGGTGGAACTTCCTGTGCTCCAGTTTGCACCCACTGCCCCTTGTCCTGTCTCTGGGCACTACTGAAAAGAGTCTGACCCCATCCTCTTGGCACCCACACTTCAGATATTTATAAGCATTGATAAGATCTCCTCTCAGCATTCTCTTCTGCAGGCGAAACAGCCCTGGGTCTCTCAGATGTTCCTCTGTAAGAGAGGGATTAAAGCCTCACTTCCTGTTATCCAGCTCAATACTAGGTGTATTAAACAATGCCAGACTTAGGATGCAATTTGAGACACCCTGCTGATGATCTTGGGTGCCAGGATGAAAACTAAATGTTTATTATTATTTTCTTATTTTTTCTTTCCTATCCATTTTTATTGGGTGACTGAATGTCACTTCTCCCCTTGACAAGAAAGCTCATCAAGCTTTAAGAAAAAATTAACCTGTTCTTCCAAATCCATTTTTTTGTGCATTCTAAAAATTGTGGTACAACAGAGACTTCCAATTTTCCTTTGGAAAATACATCCCACTTTGACTCTTTCATATCATTGATGTAGGAGGTGTATTTATAACTTCACCATTGTTTATTATTGTGATTACTTAGGTGTTATTTTTGCCCTGCAGAAAGGCTTGGAGGTACTTCCCAGCAACACTTTCATGTTTGTTTTTAAAAGTAAGTACAAAGACTGTCACTCTGAAGTCCCCTGCTTCCTTCGAGTCCCTACATTTCTGTTGTGAGCAGCGCAGGCACTTCACTCTTCAGGCTTTTCATAACTCTTAGATTAATACCATCAGGTCTGGGTAACTTGTTGCTATTTAATTTATCAGTTTGTTCCAGCACCTCGTCTGTTGATTCTGGCAATGGAAGCAAAATGCTTTAAGGGCGCCTCTAGAGCAGATATCTAAAACAAGTCCCTAAAAAAATCCTCACTCCAGCAGCCAGAATTACAGATTACAGCCTGGTTCATGGACACAATCCACAATAAACCAAACAGGCAATTCAAATAGAACAGGTCTTTCTGCTGCTGAACATATGGTATCATGTCAAATCTATTAATAATTAGCACAATCTATAACAGAATTTTTTTTTTTCCTCTAAAAATAGTAAGCATTCACTTGCTTTATTCACCTTAGGTGGCTGCTGGTCTGCTCCCAGCTGTATGCGTGTGCTCACATACACACATATTGCAGCGGCTGCCCTGATGACAACATGCTACAGCTGAAAGGCAAACCGGACCCACAATGCAGATGAACACTTGGTGACATGATGACCATCACTATGTGGGTATCATCCCAAAGATGCCTGCCTCCATTATCATGTGCACATTAATTCAACCACAAAATTCTGGGCTCAGTGCAGAAATTACTCAATAACCTCCCTCCACCTGGGCTGACCACCTGGCCATTCATGCCACCTCCTTGCCAAAAAATCATGGCAGTAAGAGTAAACTGAGGAACGAGACATGCTTGGGCACCTCTCTGTTTACCATAAGACCAAGAGCAGCCTGGAGACAGAAGAACCAGGAGAGGACTGACCTGCCAGCAGCCCCCTCACCCTTCTCCTCCCACCCCAGTGTTATTAGGGCTGCAATGGGATCCATGTGTGACTGCTGGCCTGCCCACATGTGCACCGCGCTTCCAGCACTCCCAGCCCTGCTGGGGCTGGAGTTTTAACTGACAGCATTATATTTATATATCTGATGCCAGAGGCCCGCAAAGGCTTTGCTAATTCTGGACACCTGCAAGGTCCACAAAGCAGGCGGCCAGCCGGCACTGGGGAAAGAGGCAGCTCTAGGGAGGAAAAGGGTCAGGAGGAGGGAAGAGCAGCGCCAGCCCCTGGGATGCGAGTTCTGGGAGTAAGGGGAATTACTCTCTTCATTTGCTTTGGAGCACACCCTGACATTTTTCAAGACCAAACCCAAACCTCATTAAATGGAGGTTTATTTGAGTTAGCCACGGCTGCATGAACAGGTCCTCGATCCTGCTGCGGGGGGCTACAGGTCACCCCCATCGGAGGGGCAGAGCCCAGGCACAACCCGCTGACCAGGCCCCAGGCTGCACAAAAACTCTGGTTTTTGGCTCTCTTCCACTGTGAGCACATTAAACCACACACAGCCAAACAAAGGAGGGGGAGGTTCAAATCTCTGCTGAAGCAAAAAAACCAAAAACTCTTTCTCCAAACCCAGCTGATAGATTTAATATGGCTGTTTTTTGGAGGCTATCTATCATTTTCTTTTGGCATTAATATAAATCAAATAATCCCTTGATCCCAAGAAGGCACTGAGGAGACTCAGTCAAGCCTCCAGAAGGGATGTGCTCCTTAACTTGGAAAGTTGGCAGATGATTTAATTTTGTTAGCAAATTTGACAGTGCCATAGGAATTTTCCAAAATCAAAGAGCCCTTTCATAGCCTTCTCTACCCAATACTCAATCCAGTGTCTAAGAATAACATTCAGCCCTCATTAATTAATGATATCAGGCCGAATAATGTCAGATTGCCTCAGAGACCTTGCTGGGATGGATGAATCACACCCTGCCGGCTCCAGGGCTCACTCTGACAAAGTGCAGTGTGTGACGATGGGCGGCTTTGCCTGAAAAGCTCTCACCCACGTAGCTCCAGCAGCTCATAGCCCAGCCCCGTCTGAGGCGTGTGCTCAACACCGGGGCAGACTTCGAGGTTAATGGGTGTCTGAGATGACACTTGTCTTCTTGAGGCCCTGCAGGGCAGGGGCAGTCAGCCACAGACCCTTTCCTCCCTTCTTCTGGGACAAGAAGGGATGCTGAATCCAAGCAGTATGGCTCCCAAGCAGGGTTTGCTAGTGAGCTGTCAGCATCATGCCGGTGTGCGTCTGCTGTGGGCAGCACCAAAGATGGTCCATCCTTGGCTAACTTTGTTATCTCTTCTGGCCACTCAGTGCTACACTCTGGCTGTATCAGGAAGGAAAATACTACTTTTTCACCCCAGTTAGGTGGTGCTGCACCTCTCCAGGTCCTTTGTGTGACACATTCAAGAATGAACTTTAGAGTTCCACTCAGTTTTGAGATTCACAGCAGAGTCAAGATCATATATATTGATATATATCATATCAATAGTGAAATACCACAAAGAAATCTGTATCTGCAAGTCTGGCTTTTACCAAAACTACAAGCTGAGATTTCTCACAAGACCTACTCAGCTGATACTATTTCAACATGGAAAAAGATACGCCAGCTGTCTCTATGAATTTACAATTGTACTGAAGCCATAATTATGTATGAAAACATTCAGACTGCCTCCAAAGTGCACTGTACTAATATTGATATAAAATTGCCTTGTTTCTATTTGCAACATAATCATAAATTCCCTCTTTAAGTTTTCATGTATTGACATTCTGCTTTCTATGATAGCTGAAAGTGGTGACTCCTTATCAGTCATGAATATGAGGTTTAGTAATATTCACTTATCACCATCTTTTTACGTAAAATGTTGCATTCCTGAAGGCTCATGAAAAATTTACAGGCAAGAATAACAACCGCATTGTTTAACAAATTCAGATAAATGTTTGTTCACAGATGCTCACCCTTTCCCTTTGTGATGACCATGGCTGGTCAGGCATGCACATCATCTCCTATCACCGAACCCCAGTTTCCCTTCAGACACCCTGATCCTGCCACACATGGGCAAGATGAACAGGGCTGAGCTGAGCTCAAGGTAAACATGAGCTCAGCAAAAATACGCATGTGGCGTTCATTGTCAGATCCTGGTCACAGAGGCAAAGTGTCAGAGAGACAAAGTGGGGATTTGTCTTTTTGTGCAGTGTTTGTTTATACATGTTATGCCCAGTAACACGAAGCCATCAGTTTCAAGTTACAAATATACCATAAATGCCATAAGTAATTTATTTTTCCGCTGCGCCTGGCAAAGTCATTTTGGGATTTAAAAAAAATCTTATTTGATGCTGATGTATTTTGATTGCCACTGCAAATGCGTATGTTTTTATCATGCAAAAGCACCATTTTAATGTGATGGCCAAGGCTCTCAAAGGGTTTTATGCTGAGGGATGAGGCCTTCAGAAAGGCCAATCAGAATTTGGGACCCCCTCCACAAAGAATTTTCAGTTCAGTAGGACTGATTTGAGAGCAATATTAATGTTCTGTTTAAGTCATCTTGGTTCTAAAAGTGATTGACAAGTTTCACACACATAACGCTTCTGTTTGGAAGAGGCTCTGCCAAAAATGCCTGTAAAAACATTAGGTCTAGAATTTGTTATTTTACTAAAGCATTCTGAAAAATTACACTAGTGATTGCATTCAAAAAATCTGGTAATGTTAATTTCACCACTGAAATATGATTTCTTTTAAAAGTCTTTTCCTTCGTGGTCCCTGCCATAGGATCCACCCCAACATCTGGATAACAGAATCCGGGCTGACAGACTAATGCACATATGGGGGAGTGTGTCTGCTGCTTTGCAGCTTCTCAGGACAGACACATTGTCTCCCTCTCCTTCTCCCTGTCCCCTCCTTTTCTTTTCCCTTTTTTTTTTTTTCCCCTTTAATAAGACTGCACATGTCTTCCAGCTCTCTGCTGCGAATGTGACCAGTATGCAATATTGCCTTGCATCGACACAGAATGTCTGGCTAAGGTGATACCAAGCGGTTACTGCCCTGGCTTTGAATGCTTGCTAGGTTATTAACCGGCACATCTGGCTCTCTCCCTAGGAGGGTGAGTTCTGCAGTGCCCCAGGAATTTCTTTCATACACCACTTTTATTAGCTTTTCAAAAGAATACGGATTACCATAGAAAGGAAGACTTCGGGTCATATGCAAGCATATTGGTGCCCAACCTGTTTACCATGTTTAAAAAGCAACAATGACAGAAACATTATTTGATTATCAGAATTAATCTTTCCTCATTTCAGCACTGCCCTATTGTTCTTGTATTTGAGTGGTCTGCTGTACTGAAAAAATGGATGATGATTTGTGATAGAATTGAAAAAAAAAAAAAATTTTCAGAAAGCCACAGAGGTGACTTAGTTTAGAAATAAAGCTCCCAAAACATTACTTTCTTATCCTACTTTTCCTGCAGATCTTACTCCATCATCACAGGAGGGAAGAGAAAAGTGTTTCTGGCTTAATGAAAAGAAAGAAGCGCATGTGTAGCTCCAGAGAGAAAATTTATCTCCCTTGCCCACACATAGAAGTTACACAGGATGTGAAATTTGAAAGCAAGAGTTATATTACTATAATTTACCATTTGGACATCCCTATTTCAGTAATGTCAGAGTGGCCGTTTCTGGTTTTGCTTATGTCACTTCCAAAGCACTTTAAGACAACTGGGAAACCTACTTTTGTTTTCTTCCTGAAAAAAGATCCACATGGGGGAGTTCCAGAGGTAGCTCTCCAAGGCTTTCCTTCTACCTGCCTAGCAAAGTTCAACACTCCTGACCAAAACTCTCCTGAAGCAAACTCGGCAAAAAGCTGCCTGCCCACTTAGCTACCTGCCTACCCACCAACCTACCTGGAACTCCATCTTCTCTGGAGGAACCTTCCTCTTAATGTATCACCTGAAACTGCTGAGCACACTTCAAGTGCAGCAAATATTCTCCATGCAGAGCTAAGCAAGTACAGAAAATAACAGTTTATTGGACTTGCTAATCAATCTCTTCTGAAGCCGTGTAAGGCCAGATTTTCAGAAGCTGTCGGCACTCACCAGCTTCCATTGTTCCAAGTGGGAGTTGCTTGGCACTCACAGCTTTTGAAGGGTTTGTATTTCATGTAGGTGTCTAAATGGGAGCTCTGCTCTCCACTAACCTTTAGCAATTGCTTTTGGCTAGACTGATCATCCAGAAATATCACATTGCAAAGAACAAGAAGTAAGGACTCACAGAAAGTGTATTTTAAAACTATGAATAAATAGCCCATACTCCTTCAGCCAGGAAAAAGAAAATACATTCTGTGATTTCCCCAACCAAGGGGGACAGCCAGGCAAAAAGTTCACAAACTTGAGTAAATTTATACAATGAAAACAAAAACAAAACAAAACAAAAAAAACCCCCAAAACATTCCTAATTATGTACATGAAAACAGCGAAGAATGTTTTCAAGACTGTCACAATCTTATTTAACGATTTCTGCCAAACAGAACAAGAAGTTAAGTCCATCAGATAAAATCTGGATTTATTTAGATCAATATCAAAACAAAAGGGATGTCTAGTCAAAACTCTAAGCCATAAATTCTAGTATCAAATAAATTACAGCCAAAAGAACATAAAGATCTCACCTCCCCAGGTCTGAATCTTGTGAAAAGATCACCTTGGCAGCATTAGACTTGGCATTATTCAGTCAGCGTCAGTCTTAAAAAATAACCACGACTAATTTGGTCCACTAAAGTTCATGGAAATCCTTACAGGTTTTTTTTTGTTGCTCTTGCCTATAAATTGCATTGTCTTCATAAGGCTTCCTGTCCTGCAAACAGAGGCACTAGCACAAAGATTCAACTGGGCTTTTTTTCCCCCTCTTCTGCTGGTTTTATGTAAAAAAAAAAAAAAAAAAAAAAAAAAGAGAGAGAGAGAGAACTGGTAGAAGTTCTTTACAGGAGTTGGAAGAGGACATCTGCAGGCAATTTAACATGAGGGTTTGTTTCTGTGTCAGCTGGCAACCCCTGGATAACTCTGTCATGTAACTTATATGCTAAAACATGATGTAGGACAACCAGTGAGATGGGTAAATATGGCAGCACATCAGTTTTACTTGATTAAGATTTATACTTTTTCAAAGGGAGCAGCCCTGCCATAAACTATGAAAACAAATACAACCCTGCAGCCGAGAAAATGTCACATCTTTCTGCACCCCAACAGCATTGATCTTCCCAAAACCCACCTTCTGCTGCAGCCCACGACAGTCTCTCTCTTCCTTACAGGGCAATTGAAAGAGCAATAAAAAACTTTTTTTTTTTTTTTTTTTCAGATGAGGAGGGGAATTTCTCCATTCCTTTCATGGGGAGCCATCCCTCACAGCAGCCCCCTCTTGATTTAGATACAGCCTATCCTCTTTTTTCAGGTAATGGCAGCAGATTGTGGAAAGGCTTATTCAAGCATAAGGCCAAGACTGAAACTTGTGCCTTAGTTCACTGCTTCCTGCCAATTTTGAAAGGCTGTTCAGGAACACAGACTGGTATCTAAAGACAGCTCTGGAGATAACCCAGCTCACAAAGTTCCCCAACTCCATGTGTTTAACTTCCTCCCAATTAAAGGAATCTGGTCAAGTGAGGAAGTGAGGAATGCGTATCCATTCTGGTTCCACTTCTGTTCTTGCATCAGATATTATGTATTTTGACATTTATAGCCACACATTTGAACTGAGGCACTGATTAGACTCAATTGTTAAAATCACCTTCCTCCCCTTTCCTCTTTGTGTCCATGCTTTGGTTTGAATCATTAGCATTTTCAAAATCATTCTTGCAGTTAAATGTTTAATGATATAATTGTTTCTGTTTCCTAAATTTGTTTCATTTGTGCTTTATTAACATGTAATAACTGAAAGTATATTTTCCTTTGTCTGAGTTAATAACATCTCTGCAATGGTTCATGCACCATTAGCTGACTGGTTACAGTTCTGGGACAACTTGGAAAGAACTGGAAAGATTTTCTGAATCTTTAACTAAGGAGTAGGTGGCTTCCTTTAGTGCCTCTAAGCGAATTAATTTGAATTCTCAGTTGGCCTCGACTTCAAGTTTGAAACTTTTTTTTTGTTCATTCTGACTTCATTTTGAGGGCATCTTAGTGTAAATGTTGGGCAGGGAAGCTCTGCTGTCCTGACCTGGACACATGTGCCAGCTGGGTCCATGCCACACAGCATGCTATGCTCTGCAGCCCCAGATCTTTTCTGTGAAGAGGTCCTACGGGAAAGCCCTAAAGGTCCCTGTCTGCTCATCTACACAGTCTGCTTTGCAAGGAAGCTTGGAGGATGGGATGAAGGCATCTTAGCTTGTCTCCTGCTGACAAGACAGAAAGGACTGTGCCCCAGGTGTTTTCAGACATTGCCTACAGTTCTGCTCTGCAAATCTCCACCCTGCCCCAACATCCAGACTCAGATCTGGGACATAGCTACTCTTGTACAGCCTGCCATCTAGTCCCTGCTTTCCAAAGGTTTACTACACTTGTGTGAAATGTCATCTCGATGTGGTTATATATGAATGTATCACTAGTTCTGTGTTACATATTGAGGATATGCCATGTAAGATGGAATTCAGTCCATCTAATCAACAGCCACCTACAGGTCTTCCTGTGCTTAACGTTAACTACTCCACAGCCTCCGTGTAAACCGTGGAAAGACACAGGTCCTTCCCAAGGACAATTCACCTGTTCCTAATTTAGGTCTCTTCCCATTTTCTAAAGAGAGGATCAAGAAACTGCTTAAACTAAATACCAACCAAAAGCAGCTAAACTTAGGTGAGCGTCTCGTCCAGCACATCCTCAGGCTCTCCTTGATCATTTGCCATTTTAAAGTTATCCCATCTCACTCTATTTTTCCTCCCTGGAAGGCACAAAGCAGGTGTTACTGTTCACAATGCCAGGTCTTGTGACAGAACAGAAAACATAAACCACAGAGATAAAAAGGGTTACATGTTTGGGAACAAAGCTCCTTCCAATTCCCATCTGTTCCCTTAGGGGCAGTGGCAACAACATTTGGTGCATGTTCAGATTTCTGATGCAGTGAGATTACCATTGATTTAAGCTGACGTACTGCAATATGCTCCTTCTTACACCTATCTGAGAAGTGCAGGCAGTGCTCAGCCTGAGGGCTGGCTGTGCTGGACATAGGATTTCTCACATTTGCAGGATTCCTCCCATGTTATTCACTGCCCTGACATCTGCCAGATTGCTGGGTTCCTGGAAAATCTCTATATATGACCAAGGTAGTATGGACAAATAATTATGTCAGCTCATCCTGGAAGACTCACAGCACACCACAGATTTATCTACCTCCTTTTGAGCGCTACTTTGCTGAATTTGAAATAGCAGGTTACAGTATCCTACCAAACTTTTGTTGCTCTCCAAGGAGGTGACAGTGACTGCCAGTAAGTTTATCTTTGTTCCAGCATAATCACAGCCGATATGAAAAATATAATGTGCATGCCAAACATTCTTTTCAGGCCTCAGCAGCAGAAGAAATTGATCCCTTTCATGTCACAAAAATAACACTGGAATCAACAGAAGTACTGGCATAGGGATGTAGGGGATATAATACAGTAAAACTCACCCACATTAGTTGAGTTTAATGGTGTTGTAAATATGGAAAGTAACATTTGGGTTTTTCAGGTTACTAGACACCAAAAATCTGCATTTCTGAGCACAGAAGTGAAGGGACCACACTGTAGAACCTGTTGGGTACAGGGCTCACTGGCAAGACAGACATGGGAATTTAGGGGAACAGCAGTGGTTGTGTCATCTTTTCTGTTCTTCTAAGGCAAAAAGGATAGGATGAACATTTTCAGTAAAAAAAATGAAAATTTCACCAAGAATACACCTATGGTATAGAAACAGTTTCACTTTCTAATGAAACACGCCTGGAAATACCCACATGCTGACTACTGGCTTGAGCCAAAGAAGAAATACCTTTTGCAGAAAGAATTTGAATTGGTCTGGGAAAGAACACTGAGAATCTCAAAATGTCATACAGAGTAGCAGGCAAAGACTTGTGACAAATGATAAAATTGTGTTGGTGGAAGGTATGCAATCAAACACCCATAACTGTTTATGAGGTAATGTCTGTATTAATAATCTAAAGAAGGGAATTAAATGGCACATCAGCAAAAGATATTACAACATGAAGTCAACTTTGAGACACCAACAGGATTGCCAAAATAGTCCAAAAGAGTGTTGAGGAGATTAGAACATGGGTAGGAGATAAAGAAGTAGGATTTCAGATTTAATGAGGATTGTTGTCAGTAGGAGTATGCAATATGAGATCCAAATTAAGCAGTAAGGGGAAGAGAGAGAGGGAAGGGAGAGTGAGAGAGAGATGAGTTTAATTTTTAAGCGTCGTGTGCAGAGGAAACACATCACCAAGCCCAAGGGAAGCATCTCACCCCATCTCTGGGCTGCAGGAGCAACAGCCTTTGGAGTATGCCTTCCAGCACTAGGAGGTGTTACCAGAAGGATAACAATGTGGTGATTCGTGACCAAGCAACAAGTATAGCTGACAGCAGGGCTGGGTGCAGCTGCAGTGGTGATGGAGGGGAAGGCTGCCTGGCCCTCATCACCTGAAATAGACTGTGACCAGAACTAATGCGGACAGGCTGTGGGATGCTTGGTAACCTCCTCTGAGCTCTCCCTATAAATCTCCCTCTTTAAGAAGGTGAGGAGGAGCAAAAGGACTGTGAAATTAAAGGAGTTTGGATCTTCAGAGAGCAGATATAAAAAGGCTGGTGAAAGAGGGGAGCAGGGTGGCTGCATATGAGGAAATGCTTCATGATAATGAACAACAAACTCTTGAGAAAGGTTAAAGATGACCCATTGCTTGGGATATTTGCAGCCAGATCAAGGTAAAATGCAAATGCAATGTACTTTGAACAGTAATCTCTGACTCACTGGGAGATAATCTCTGCATATCTTTAGCATTTGCACTGTATATTTGTGTGAAGATAGTCCTGAGCAGGTGGTTTCTGTAACCACTTGTCAAGGAAGGAGGAGACTGTCATTACAGCCTTCCAGAGTCCCAAGGCTGCCCAAGCACCATGCTTGGTGGAGCCCCTCAAGGCAGACTTTCTTAACTCCTTCCCTTTAGTGCTCTCACCACTATGGTCATAGGCAAAAGGCACAGCCTCGGAGGCATAAAACACCTGAGCTAGTGGAGCTGCTGGCCCCGTCTGCTGGGATGGCCAGGACCTAAGAAGGAGGAGACACCCACTTTGGAAGTGGGCTTGAGAGAGATTTACAGGTAGCAAAACAGGCTTATGATTTGGGAGTCCTCCATCCCACTCCAAGCTGTAGAGGAGAGGAAGATGAAGGAGAGGAATCTTTTCTCCCAGCTTCTCCAAAGCCTCTTTTTCCTGTTTTAGTCCTTATCCCAGTCTGTCTTGTTTGTCTTTCCCAACTTCTCCTCGTAACTTCTCCCCACACTCAGCCTGCCACCCCAGCTCTAGTGTTCAGAACCATCCATTTTATGATTTCTACCCACCAGCAGTAGAAATGTCCAGACTTTTAACTGTCTGGCAGACTGCAGAAATGAGATTTGAACACATCTGACTCCACGTAACAAAGGGTTAGTGTAAAGCATATATATCAGCCAGACCATTGAAAATGCATTTGGTACTCTTTAGTTTGCTCTTTCCTGCTTATGAAAAAGATAATTTTTGTTTAGAAATGGCCTCACTTAAGGAATTATCTGTGCCATTAGTCCCCAGAACAATAGAGATTAAAGTCTCTAGACCATCCCCTATCAAAATAACATACTTTTCTTTGAACATGTCATTAACACTGTTTTCCATCTGGCTGTTGGCAGCAACCTTGGATTATCAATTATAGTACACAGAAGCCATTATCTCTCTTTTCCTTTAGCAAGGAGGTATTTGCTCGGGCAGAAAGAAAGAGGTAGAGGTCAAGAGAGAAGGGAAAAAAAATAAAAAAGAAGAATTTACTTATGTAAACTCTGTGGCAATCATTTGGTTACAATCCAGAACTCAAAACTTCTGAGAAGTAAATCACAATTTCTTCATACAGGGAGATTCTAGCTTTCAAACACAGTAGTGATTCTGGCACTATTACAGCTAACTGATATATGCTGAGAGAGGATGGAAATAACGCACCAGATTTTAAGCCTGGCACTTTGGGGGCTCAGTAAACGAGCGCTGGTGCAGAGGAGTGTCACCCACATTCATGATAAAGTCAGTTCCTTTATTTTATGAGAACCTAGAGTAAACCATGGCTATCGTTCAAACAAGATTTAGCAACTGTGATCCAGCTAGCATAATTAGTAAGAAGCATAGTGAAACTCAAACAGTGGTGTTACCCTGTCACTACAAAAGCAGGGAAAAAGCTTTTAAAGTTTTGCCAGAATAATGAATGAAGTACACAGTGAGGGGTAAGCAGAGGGGATGGGACTTACAGCTACTCAGCAACAGCAGCTTCAGGGATGGCTGATACTGATGCTTTTTCACATGTCACCGAGGGACATTTGTAACCCACAAGATGAGAGCCTGCATGCAGCAGTTATCCCAGAGCAGCTGTCAGGCAGCAAGTTTGCAGCCCAGATAACCCACAGTAGCTTGTTCAGCTCTGTGTGCTGGGGCTAACACTGTCTCACAGCTAGAGGCCATTGCAGGCAGTATGTCCATGGGGTCATCACTGATTCATACTTGCAGGAGGTTCGCCTCATTAGCCAACAAATACCAGGACCAGTTATTCCATATTTTCTGAAGCAGATGATGGTATGTTATCAAATTGACTCCAGTAGTGACATACTGTGATACAGTAGTATTACATACTTCGTATGGATCACCCACTCAACTATGCTGCAATGTGTCTGCCATTAGCTTACTTCACATGTGACTTTAGGCAAAGCTCTTTGTATCCTTGGCTCAGATTTCCATGCTCTCACTCCTAGTTGAGCTGCCCAAATATCATTTTATAAGCAATGAAAGAAGAGCTTTAACGATGCAAAGAATCCACAAAGACTAGGCTCCTAGCTTAGTCAAGACCTTAAAAAGAGGTGGGAGGAAAAGCCTGGCTTTATCCTCCTTATCCTGGAGGATAATAGTAAATCTATCCTTCTTCCCTTCTTGTTCCCCTTGCCCATTCAGGCAGAGATGGTATTGTGCATACAAAACTCCCAGCATAATGAAGTCTTGGATCCTATTTAGAGACTCTACAATTCCAGGAAAAAATAACAGATTATATCAGACTCAGAATATGCTCCTTAATGAATAATACCAGTTTAAAAAAATCAGATTTAACCATACCACAACAGATTAGGTACACCAAACAGCATCTCTACACTGACATAATTTGAAATCCAACATATTCTGTGGCCAACAAAGGAGCTCTGGGATCAGTTTTTGTGATACTTCCAGTGACAACATGGGATGCTGTGCATGGAAATGTGCATGTGTCACCTAATTCATAGCCTAGGCACAAAAATGCTAAATTCAGAGGTAATTTTCAAAAACAGCTATGGAGTAATTCTTCTATTCCTTCTGAGGAACCATCTTTTCCTTCATTGTAATATTAGGTACAGCTTTCAGATTTGTCAACTTCAGTTTGATAGATTCAGAGGTAATGACCTCTAGTTACATCCACAGAAAAAATAAGGTTGTACAGACGCAGACCAGCTAAATTTGGCTCAAAGTGTTTGATGCCCTTTGAGAATTTTTATTGAAAATGTCCTCTTTAGGCTACCTGGGATATAAAGTGTCCGCATTTTTGAACTTTTATTAGGCAAAAGAGGCTAGGCAGTCCACCAGCACCTCTTCAGCTGCTGCCATTCACCTGTCTTTTCAGTCATCCCAGATGTCAAAATCATCACCAAGGAACAGAAAAATCAGACCACCTAAATATACACAGAATGAATCACGCGCTGGTATAAATCAGCCTTAATTCAATGAAAGCTGTACCTATTTACCCCAGGTTAGACTCTGATAAATGCAGTAATTTCTTTACCTACAAACCATACATGGGACACTTTTTTTTCTCCCAGTGAGGGTGAAAGGAACAGCAGTAACTCAATTTTTCCTGAGAACTGGTTCCACAAAATCCCCTCACAGTAATGGCACAAGGTAACTGGAGTCAAACAAGCATTTGATCTTTGCAAATGAGGCTGTTAAAAGCAGAATTTAACCCTTCAAAAACCTTAAGTTTTACTGAATTGTCAATATCCACAAAGCATACATAGCCTAAACCAAAACATGCAAACCTCAAGTAGCATCTGCACAGTGTTTCTGTGACTATTGTTATAAGAACTAGAGTTTAATGAATAAGAGAATAATTAAAAAATCACATTTAAACATGTGTGTAAATGAAAGTCCTGTCCATACAAAGTGACAACTTAGCCTCTGACTTGTTGAAAATATCTCTAACCTTTCTTTTGAGTTTGATGAGATATAACTCTTCTTAAGTTGCTCCATTTAATACCAGTCTAAACAACTAGGTCCTTATGTACTTCCCAAATAACAAACTACCTGAAGCAAAACAGTTCAGACTGACAAACAAAAGCTCCTCTTCATGGTGAAAATTGTATATGGCACATTCATGCAAACTCCTAGTTTAGAAGGATACCAAAAATGGTGCATTTTCTAGAAGTGACCCTTAGTGTGCATAGAGTAAGAGATCCACTTTTACTGTGTTTGAAAACTTCTACTGGTGACAAGAGGACCTTGATCCTCTTACACCAGAGACAAAAGTCTTCCTCAACATTATGATTAACATCGAACATTTTACAGCACCCAAATAAAATGACAGCCCCTTTCAGTGATGTGGGCAGGGTGAGAAACAAGGATACAGTTGGTTGCAAAGACTCTACAGACTCCTCTAGGGCGTGCAGACTCATTAGAAAAAAAACGTTCTGGAAGAGTGAGGGAATATGCAAACCTTGGTATAAATATGAGCACCTTGCACCCAAGCACTTTCAACTATCAAAAACTGCCCAAATGTCTGTCCAAAAATAATTTCTTCATTTTAATTAGGGATAATGAATTAGAAGAAATCATTTGTCTCACTTTAAATCAAATGAACACTTTTTTAACAGTTTGCCACTAATTCAAACTAACGGCACTATTTTAAGCCTTTAGCAATAACAAAATTTATTAAACTATGGTGCTGATCCCACAAACCACAGGACACACACTCAATTTTATTGATGTGAGTGGTATTACTTATTTCAGCCCTCTTACAGGCACCAAACATTTGCAGACCTGCTCAAAGATCAGTGTCAAAATTCCACATATTTTGCTGAACTGGAACTGAATATATTCATCCTTTTCCTTGTCCATATTACATGCTTATTTCCATTATGCTTGGGCAAAACACAAGGCTGTGATTCAGCTGAAACTAGGCATTAGGGGTCAAAAGGAGCACAGGTTCACCGCATCAATTCTGGATGCTTCATTCACGATATAAAATGTAAAGCTTAATCTTTAGTAGCTATGGAATGAAGCTGCACAAACAAAATGAGGGGGCACACATTAAGACTTTAGAAACATTCCCAAAATTGGACAGGATCTGTGCCTAAGTGCTGGAATCTGGCTCTTACCACTTCTCATTCAGGAATGGAGCACAAGAGCTGTGATACTGGTTACATTTTCTCCTGGTATCATGAAAGGCAGATTTTTAAAATGGCACACACAAAAGCTTACATAATGAAAATGAAACCATCCTTTCTGCAAAAAAGATGTCTCTGAATATTCATATTGCTGTATTCATTTACCTTTCACATTAATTTTCTGCACATGTTTAGGCAGGAAATTTAAATCATAAAAACTGACAAATCTTAATAATTCAGACACTTCCTATAACGTTGCAGTGCTAAATGTGCATAAATGAGGCTGTGTCTGCTTATTTAAGAAAATAAAAGAAACAGTAACACATGACCTACCTGATGGAGTACAGTCAACTAAACAAAAACCACACCAAGGATGGCTGTGACAAACCCAATTTGTCCCTTCTACTTCAACACAGCAATGAGAGATAGAAAAGACTATTACCTCAAATAGTCTTTCCCAGGTCCCATGTGCTATCCTTTCCAGTGGTGATTTTTAAGAGTGTAGCTACATCCGCTTTTAAAGTCTAAATGAACACAGCATCCATGGCAGCTTTCTGAAGAATGTGTTTAGATCAAAGCAGACCCTAATGACATACACAGAAAATGCAAAGGACTTGATCTCTAGTTGGCTAGCTTTTCTATCCCAACCACAAATTATTGCGTTCCTGGCACCCTTTTTCAATGTAAAAGCAACCCCTGCATGCTGTTCTGCTGAAAACGAGGCTCCTACAGGTTCCCTTGAACACTTAATTACAGAGATTTTTATGTCGTTCTCTTTTACTTGCTGTAATAAGATGCATGCATACGTAGCCTTGCCCTCTAAAACTCCCATGGCTAAAAAAAATACTTCAGATACCAGTTTTGGCAGAAAGAATGAAACTGAGTTCTTCTTAATGTTATTTCTGGTGCCATGGACACTTAAACAGTACAAAGAGGTACTAAATCCACTTAAAATTTTTGAAGTCTTAGTGGTTGAAATCCAGGTGACAAGAATATTGAGGTGAGACTGCTTACAGTGGAGGTGTTTTTCTGCTCTTTTCATAAAAACAACTGAGGACCAGAAGGCTTTGGAAGTGCTGGCGCTTGGAAAACTTGGGAAGAGTAAAGGGACGAGCTCTCACACTACTGCCAGTCATTCTAGTATCTAAACACAACCCAAAATTGCTGTAGGGAGCTATATAGAGAGCTTCTTTCATTCACTGCCTTTTAACAGGAAAAGTAAGTCCTTTAAAATAATATTTCAATTTTATTCAGTTAAAAATAATCTGAAAAGTGAAGCTTTTCTATAGAGAGCTGCTGACTGGTAGACAGCAGTCGACTGAGAAGAATCTCCATGAAAGAAGTTGTAGAAAATGTGACTTCAAGGAGAGACAAAAAGGCAGATGGACAGAAAGGCGGTCAGAAAGAATGAAAGAAAACTTTTCATTTACAGCCTGCTTAGCATGGCTGATCTATTTCTTTGATTACATCAATCTTACTACACCAGCAATATTTTCAGATAGTAAAATCCATGTGAATGATAAGTAGGCAATTTTGTCATATGAGGATCAGCAGGCTTTTCCCACCTAAGACACTGCTATAGGGGTGTCCTCCTATTTTGTGAAAGATAATTACTGTTCTTCTTTACAAGCAATCAGGAAAAACATCAAGATGATGAAATATTGAGGCAGAAATAGCGTATCCCCCAAACAAGTCAGTTTGTGAGGCTCGGCTGCTATCATTTCTGTGCAATGCCCAAAAATGTCTTGTTCTGAGCAACATATCATCTGCTACACCTGCTAAGTCTAGCAGGTTCTCTTATCTTCAGTGAAGGATAAGAAAAACCACAGTAACAATAGTAATAGTAGTAATAATAGTAACAATAAAGTAAAACCAGTACTTTGAAGTCAAGCTTCTGAAATGTAGCAAAACAATGTTGTTTTTAAGGCAGTAGCACACTTCAGTGTCTACACTCCTATGACTTACATAAAACTATTAATCTTTTCAATGGGATGTTTCCTCAGCTTTGAATTTTTGCATTATGCTAATTTCCCTTCTCCAGTTGAGCTTAATGTTTGCCAGTGGATTCTTTCATGGAGCAGAACTGGGGATATAATATTCAGTATTTTTTAACTACATGTATTTCATCAAACATACCAAATATTAAAGGACAACCAAGGGGTCTTAAATTTGTCCTCAAAATACCCACATACTTTAGAGCTCATGAATACAGGTGTGAGCAACAAAGGCTGCAGGACTGACTCACACAATAGCTTATAAATGTTGAAGAATAAAGGAGACAGTATTATGCAATACCACAATTTATAAACACGCAAGAAAACCTGCAGTATGTATATGTATTCTTTAATTTTATCACTCAAAACATCTGACAACTCACAGTAAACAGGAAACTAACCTTGATGTGAGCTGCTGGATCTGGAACAGTCTGAATCATGTCCTTTAACAGGCCAATGTGTTTACCAGGAGCTCAGATCCCAAGGCAGCTGCGTAATAAAAGAAACAGAAGTTATATAATTATTTTTAAAAGGTTATTTTTGATAGAAATCTCTTATCCTTTTATAAACTGATAAGCATCTTTCCTTCCTCAGACCTCTTTGAGAGGTCTAAGACATTAAGAGGTCTAAGTTGAGGCTCTAAGACATTTCTGTTTCCATACAGTCTGTTCAGGATATATCTCATACAGGCAAAAAGAGTTTGCCCTCAAATTCTCATAGAAAATTGGTGTTTATCTGTAATGGACAATTTTCCTGAAATAAGAAGTTTGGGATGTGCTCTGCCCTGCACAGCCCCATTATTCACCTCAGGTATCAGGGATTTCCACAATCCCTTCTTCCCAATTCAGACTCACACAGCAGAACTGGGACAGATCTGGAGCTGATGTAAGTATCATTTCACTGAAGTTGTGCCCATTTACAAGAGCTGCAAATCTGGTCCAGCCGCTCAATTAACGGCACTTCAGAGCACGGATTTCTGGGATCCCTTATCCATGTCCGGTAATAAAGTACAGAGGGATTGGGGGAGGCGGGGTGCATCTGTCTGCATGTGCAAGGGGGTGGGGGACCATTAAAACAATTTAAAATAATAAAAATATATAGTATAAATAATGTAAAGTACTGCTCAGTAACGAGAACATCAAATAACTGCTAGTAAATTGTTATTGATAAGTCAGGAAACTAGAAAACGTGGAATAACGTAGGAACATGAGTGTCATTTTAAGTAATCTGGGTTTTTTCTCTGTTCTTCCTAAAAGCCTGGAAGTTCCCATTTCTCACACAAGAGGTTTCATTTTACCTATGACCTTGAACTTCCTTCATCTTTTAAAGCAACAAGGTACTATGAGAAAAAAAAATATTTTTCCTCAGCAATGGCTTTTTTATTTCATTATCTGTTCTCACATTTACACTAACAACTTGTAAATCAAATTGCAGATAGCTTTTACCTGTTTACTGACTAACACTGAGTTGCAGCTTGCTCCAGGAGCAGTACTTATAAGGGAATCATTTATAAACTGTGGTACTACATAGTGCAGTTAAAGGTATAACCATTCAGATCTTGGTACATTTTCCCCTTACTACTTAAAGAAGTCAGGTTTGTCCCTCTTCAGATCCATGAAAACAATGTGCTTAATTTGATGGCCTGTTAGAGAAATCCTAAAACAAGCCAAATTGCCATTTTCTACACTTTCCTCTTTTGCTATCTATGGATGATCAAATGGGATGCTGATGTTGTGGTTTCAAGTAAAGATTTTTCCTTAAGTATCATTAAAAGCAACAGACACTTATTTTGGTAAAAGCAAGCTTTCAACAGCAGTGTTGTTCAAATTTAAGTCATACAGAAACACTAACAGCACTGACATGCTTTTCAGTTCCATTCTTCTCTTCCGCAGTAAATTCACACCCACCACATTGGATTTATGGGATTCATATTTTAAGCTTTCGAAACATCACACACAGAATCTGGAAACTACTAAATTTTATTTAAACTGAATAGAAAAATATTTTGAACTCAGTGTTAGGTCATGTTTTCACAGTTTGGATACTTTCATAACTGTGTTGCCTTAACGGTACCTCATCCCCAGCAAAGAAGCCTACCCAGAAGAGAAGGAACTTGTGCCGCATCTAATGTCTTTGCTCAGTGTGCAAGTATGCACTGTGTCTCTCCTTCCTCCCCACATATTTTACTTGTTTAACCCATATTTCAGAAGAGAGTTGGGTTTAGATACAATTTAGGAAGCAATTTCCAACAACACCACATACATAGACAAAGAGAAGGGGCTCTAACAATCTTTACAGAGCCGGATACCCCTGCTCCTCTTTGCCCCTCAGAAATGCTGCTTGTACTCTGCCCTGGAGCCTGTCTTCTGCCCAGGACCAACTGCATGCCAACTCGCATCATGGTGGAGAAGGAGCATGCCAGATCCCAAGTTCACTCAACCTGATACAGCTCAGAGAGCTGCTGAGCTGAAAACACCTGACAGCAATGCAAGAGACTTCATCCTCTCCTGAGCTCTCATAGCCTAGGTGGTTTGCCTGACAGAAGCAGAATTTTGCACTTAGGAAGAACATGTTGAGCTTAGACGTATGGACTCCATTCCAGAAATGCCTCATGTCACTCTGAGGTGGGAAACGGACTTTTCTTTCTGACCTCAGATTTTCTTGAAGCTATTGGAGTTTAAGAGAAGTTGTTTGAACTATACCAGGCCCACTCATATCACATCTTTTCCCCAAGAAGATGGATCCTTTATAGAAAAGAAGATGACAGAGAATATTTGCAAACCAGTTGGCAACTCTACACATGGTATGGGAATCAAAGAAAAGCAAATGTTAGCCAATATCAGTTGGAAAGTTGTATATGTAAGTGTTCTGGCCATTTAACTTTTCCCCCATACTGCTGTGTAGTGGTGACCCTAAAAGAGGGAATTCTGCTTTAGACTCAGTCTTTGGCAATATATTCTTCTTTTTCACTTGGATATCCATTTACAGCTACCCTAAAGTGGTATATGATTCACAAAAGGCACAACTTTTGTCCTTTTACTTCCGCACATCATTGTTAAAAAAATTTGTGACAGTATCCCTTGCTTTTTCCAAACAGAAATATAATTTTAATTATTTCAGCTCCACCTTTACTGGCTGGAATTGGAAGCTTCCAGACATCTGGTACTAACTTGCTGAACCAGATGGTATTTATTGCCAGAAGCTCCTCCACCCCCATCCCAAATTTCATGCTGGTCATGTTTGTGCTTGACAGTCTGTCACAGGGTCTGCACGTGGCTGTACATTTTGCCCTGCATCCCATGGCTAGCATAACTCTGATGTAAGAGCCAAAATGACACTAAAGCCTAGTTTAGGCAGACATCTCTTTTCAGAAAACCAAAGAAAGGAAATCGTTAACACAAGCTGAAAGTTAAGCAATTCCTTAAGTGCCTTCCTGATTTAGAGATTTACCCCAAAAGGATATATTTTTAGCCACAGAGCAGGTTTTCTCATAGTTCCCAGCATCCTGAGTCAAGATGAGCTTTAATTAATCCTGATTTAGTGATACAGGTCCTGTGGCACCCCACCTCACAGGGCATCAGAGAGTGGAGGGACAGCAGCAGTCCTCCTGGCAGCACCCAAGGGATGGACCCTGCAGCTTCTGCTGGCACATGGTCAGACACAAGTCCATCGTAAGATTAAAATGGAAAAAGGCACTGTCACATAAAGGGAAGCTTTTCCAACACATGAAACAAATAACCATTCATCACATCAGTGTAACCAGTGACACTGTGTGTGTCTGGTCACCCAACTGGAGCTGAGCTACATAGGTGCTGTGGGACCACAGTGCAACATGGACAGAGAAGAAATGGCTTCTCAGTGTAGTTGGAGCACATGTGCATTTCCACCCCAGAACAAATACTCATCCACCAGATTAAAAGAAGTTGTATTTTAGTTATATACAGGGGACAGAGCATGAAGTAAGCATGCCCCAAGGGCTGTGACAGAGAAGGCACCAGAAGACAGGCAGGAGACTGTTGGGACAGGAGACTAGACTCACATGTCCTGCTCACATCTCCAAGAAACGAGGATGGATGGTATCAGGTGACATTAAATATGACAGAATCTGGCTTTTGGTACTGGTTTCCATGCCCCCAGTGCATCTAAAGCACCACAGAACAACGGCAATAGTGAAACGTAGCAATATTGCTCATGAGACGGGAGACGCAAATTCCCCTCTGATGTTCAGGACAGCTAAAATATCAAGATGAAGCCATGTTATTGTACAAAACCAGCCAGACCCGGGTATGCCTCCGCTACCCCACACAGGAGGAGACAGACAAGCTACAGAGTCTGTTGTCTTTCTGTGCACGCGTGCATGCAATCCACATTTTTTGAGTTATGTAAATACATCAAAGGGTTGCAGAATTGTGTACAGCTCTAAAGTTCACCAGATGTGATTACATTGTTTTTCCTTTTTATAGTCATATCAAAAGGATTAGACTTTTTAATGTATGCATATACTGCCAAATTACTGAGAGGATGAGCATCCCCTCTATAGGGGAGGCAGTACTCACTGCTCTCATACATTTTCACACTCACGTTACCTTGCAGTCAGGAATATAGGTCTATTTTCCATAATTTGGTGAGCTATGCTTAGCTAAAAAAAACCCAGCAGGTTCCTCCCAATGTGTCCTACACCCTGCTCTGAAGTGCTACAAGAAAGCATGACCGGGCAGTCAGCACAACTGATGGAAAAAGGCTCCAGGCCAACCTCCCGGCAAAGCGACGCCCACACAGTGCAGACCTTGGCTGCAGCAATTAAAGAAACACAGTCCACGCTGCTGTCCCGCCAGGAATTAATGTGACCCAAAGTACTTATCTGCAAAGGGAATAATACTCAAAATACAGCCGCAGTGTGTTTCAAATACTGGATAGTGAAGTGCTGCTTAATCAACAGCACATGAGATGCCAGAATTGCTGGGACAGGTTCCTGGTGCAGTGGAAGCAAGGACAATATTAAACAGTTACCCAGGCAGAGGCTGCATGGGAGAAAGCAGAGCCAAAGAGCCCTGTATCGCTGCTGCTGGGACAGTAAGAGTCTGCACTTTACAAATGTGTGAAAGTCAGGCAGCATAAAAAGTGATGAATGGCACACAGCACAGGAGATTTGCACACACACAGGCACATGCTCCAGTATGATGAGTAATACAGAGTAGCATCGCACTAAATTGCTACCAGCACAACTTTAGGATGTTTACCATTACTCACAGGAGGTGAATCCATGAACAGTTATGCAGACTATCCCAAATGAATGCCAGCAGGACTTTCACACCCCCTCAACTGTACTTGTCACATATTTTATAAGAATCAATGTTTCAGCCAATGGAGAACTTTTGAGACATCCATTTCTGGATTGTTTTTTCATGAAATTTCTTCTTGTGCATCTGGGTCCTACTAGCGCTGGTGAGACAATGTGTAAAAGACAGAAAGGTCAGGACATTCAGAAGGCAAAAGGACTATAAACCTGCTCTCAATGGTGTGTAAAAACAGTGCAAGCTCCTGCTGCTGGAGCTTAAGGCTACACTTCCTTGATAGATGAACACCCTGTGTGTGGTTTTCAGCCTTTCTGTGATTTGTAGACACCTAAAATCATTCCACTTATAGTGGAAGCCCTTGTATAGCAAATTTTAGCCAAATTTAGGCTTGCTGCACTTTAGAAGTAGTCTAGAGATCTGAGGAGCTGCAAAGACCACTAGCTGAAAACCACTGTGCAATCATTCCCCTAGTGCTTCTGCTGCTTTAGAGATAACAAAGGGCTTTATTGAAATTATTAAAGAACTTAATAACTTAATGTAAGTCCTTTAACAAGACTAAAAATAGAAGAGGTAAAAGTGTCATCCACTGAAATAAACTGGACTTTTGCCACTATCTGAAGCAGGCCAAAAACTCACCCACTCTGCCATTGTTGATATGTACAAAACTCAGCAGCAGAACATTGTTATAAGTATGCAATTTGGAAACTGACAAATAAACAATGAAACAAACAAAACAATGTGCTTCTTGCACAGCATGGTACTGTAAGCTCATGCCTCCTCTTCTCTAATAACTCCAGGTTTAGAAGGCACTTCTGAGCCAGGCGAACAGCTGGAATAAGCTTCTGCCGTCACCCAAGGTTTGCCAAGAACCCAAGGGGAGCCCTCCCAGGGGCTGAGGCAGATCATGGCCTACTATGCACTGCAGACTTGTATTTCTCGGGGGAAAATGGCTCAAAGAGGAAAACCCCATAGCATCTACTGAAGAAAGGTCCAGAACTGAAGTCACAGCAATGTTTTTAATTCAGCATTTGTAAACCAGGGCTCCAATGAGCAGACTGTGAAACACAGCTCTTCCAACCCAAGGCAAATATCAACAGAGCTACATGACATGGGCTTAAAGCCTGTATGTTTAACTTGTGGTTGGGTATAACCACTTCTGTTTTCTTTTTTTTAGGGTTGTTTTGTTGTAACCTCTTTGTATTTTAAGACCCTCACAATAAAGCCCTGAGGAAAGATCCTGCTACACTCTAGAAATACTATTGCCAAGGCAGTCCACCTCCAGCCAGTGCACATTTACTGTTAGGCTAAGACTTTGTGATTGCAGGTGAGAACCCTGAATAAAACAACAATAAAGGACAAGAAAAAAAAATAGGAAAAGATGTGTCAATCAACATTTCTACAATTTTCTATTGTCAATGAAAATTTTGTGTACTCACTCTGCCTTTGCAGTACTGAGCCCAGTGGATGTGCTGTGCAACATCTGATGTGCTTAGCTGCAGGAATGAAGTGATGCTAAGAGGCACTGATTGTTACCATAGTAAATTAGGATCAATAGATCTGGGCTAGGATAGGTTCCTAATGTGTGAATCTAGTATGCTTCTCTTTATGGATCATGGAGAACAGGAGAGATTCCTGAGAACTGGAGAAAAGCCCATGTCACTCCAGTCTTCAAAAAGGGCAGGAAGGAAGACCCTGGAAATTACAGACCTGTCAGCCTCACCTCCATCCCTGGAAAAGTGATGGAGCAGCTCATTCTGGAAATCATATCTCAGCATATGGAAGAAAAGAAGGTTATCAAGAGTAGCCATCATGGATTTACTAAAATAAAGTAATGCTTGACTAATCTGATAGACTTCTACGATGGTGTGACTGGATGAAGGGACAGAGTGTACCCTCAGCAGGTCTGATGATGATATGAAACAGGAAGGAGTGGCTGATACACCAGAAGGCTGTGCTGCCATCCAGCAAAATCTAGACAGACTGGAGAGCTGGGCAAAGGGGAACCAAATGAAGTTCAACAAGGGCAAGTGTAGAGTCCTACACCTGGAGAGGAATAAGCCCATGCACCAGTACAGGTTAGGGGTAGACCTGCTGGAAAACAGCTCTACAGAGAAGGACCTGTGAGTCCTGGTGGACAATAAGTTATCCATGGGACAGCAATGTGCCCTTGTAGCCAAGAAGTCCAATGGTATCCTGGGGTGCATAAAGAAGAGTGTGGCCAGCAGGTGGAGGGAGGTTCTCCTCCCCCTCTGCTCTGCCCTACTGAGACCACATCTAGAGTATTGGGTCCAGTTCTGGGCTCCCCACTTCAAGAGAGACAGGGAAATACTAGAAAGAATCCAATGGAGAGCTACGAGGATGATTAAAGGACAGGAACATCTCTCTTATGAGGAAAGGCTCAGAGACCTGGCACTGTTTATCCTGGAGGAGACTCAGAGGGGGTCTTATTAATGTATACAAATTTCTGAAGTGTGGGTGCCAAGTAGAAGAAGACAGTCTCTTTTCAGTGGTGCCCTGTGATAGGATGAGGGGCAATGGTCACAAACTGGACCAGAGGAAGTTCCACCTTAACATGAGGAAAAACTTCTTTCCTGTGAGGATGATAAAGCACTGGAACAGGCTGCCCAGAGAGGTTGTGGAGTCTTACTCTCTAGAGCCTTTCAAAACCTGCTGGGATCTCTTCCTGTGTGGCCTGCTCGAGGTGACCCTGCTCTCGCAGGGGGGTTGGAGTCGATGATCTCCAGAGGCCCCTTCCAACTCCTACCATTCTGTGATTCTGTACTTATGAGCATATTAAATAAATGTTGTTTGGGAGCAATTAAAATTACAGAATAACTCATTGATAATTTTCCAGTTATGTCTCTGTGATAATTTGTTGGGATTTTTTTATAATATGGCATTATTTGTTTGAAGAAAATTTGGCATTATTTCCTTGTGGGAAAAACAAAAGCTGTGAGGGGCTGGTTGTTTGATGGGTTTCAATTCTTGCAGCTAAAAACTGAAAAACTTTGTTTTCTTTCTGTTAATGAAAATTTCCTTACCCAGCTCTCCTCCTGCAAAGCCTCCCCAGGGTTTTGTTTTATGACTGACTCATGCTGCTAAGTTGTCTCCTCACACAACATTAACACTATTTCTGTCAGTCAGATCAGAGTGCTGTTCTAACTGGCAGCAAATCACCTTTCTGATCGAACTCTCTTCCAGCAGCTTTAGTTCCTCAGTGCAGCAAGCTGTAGTGCCCCAGAGACCCCATGGTAACACATGGCAGGAGGGAGCATGTACTGGCTCAAGGTGATGTGTAGGTAAGACTTGCCCCCTGTGAGCAGCAGATGTGGGTTTGGCATGGTTCAAGCTGACCGTGAAACCACAACTTGAATATTATTGTAGCAAGTCAGTAACTGAAGAATAAGCCATGTGACACCACCTGTTTGTGATGGCAGAGATGGCCAGTTAGTCCTATACTAATAGCAATACTCCCTAACGTCTGTGAGGGCAAATGGATGCAACTATCTTAAGACATGTCTATGCTGTCTGTTTCTATGTGCGCCTCCTGGACTTCATCAAAACTGAAGATGGATGACAGTTTTTCTCCTGGGAAACCGAGCTGACCTGGATACATTTTTCTTGGAGGGGTCAATCCTCCTACAGGGAGAAGGCAGCAAATGTTCCCCCTCTCCTTCCTTTTCAGTGTGGAGAAGGCACACTACACTACCACCCAAAAGTATTTGTGCAGCTACTGCTTATCTCACTTTCCAGTCCATGATCTCAGGGGAGGATACAGCCCTAAATTAGCTCATTTACAGTAGGAACTTTAGACTACAGCCAAAAATATTTGGTTTTATTAGTACTCCCTATATAGTACGCCTCTGACCAATAACTTCTTTTATTTATTTTTCTGGCGAATTACCATGTTCTTATTCAAAGCCATAATGAGGATTATATATCAATGTGGAATGCAGAGCAACTATTCCTGAAACTCCCAACTGCATATAAAAGAGTTTGGAATTCCCCAAACACTATCTCTTCAGTCCAGGCCACTTACAAATGTGGTTAACATGAATGAAGTAATATCTTCGGAAAGGAAGGAGACTTTTGAGTCACGTCTGACACATTTAACTACACTAACCACTTTCCATAGCTCAAGGTTTTGACTGTCTATCTTAATACCATGCAGGAGTGTTTGATAGTGATTACTCCCTCATGCTTATCCTGTTACAGGATACTTATACACATGCACGGGATACCAAGGGGAGAGTCAACGAATGAATTCAACACTTTGTGCTCTCCAAATGCAAAACCACAGAGGTCACCAGAAAAGTTCCCAGATCAAGTCAAATTCCTGCCTGGTGCACTTTGCTGCCTTTCTGTTTCACACTAGAGCTGCCCTGACAGATTTGTGTTTAACTATTCAAATTCTGCTCAACTCCACACTTAGCTGAAGGTCTCTGCCAGTCAGCTCCACAAGAGCAAGGCATGCAGCCTCTAAGTAACCACCATGCAATTTCTGTCTGAAGATTATAATTACGGACCTTAGTGCTCTACAGAAATATGACTTTCCAGAGAATAACAGTGCACTGCACAAAAGCACAATGACATCAGGAGAGATATATAGTCACAAACAGTAGTTTTGAATGTACATTCATTCCACTGTTAAAGACCAATCCTGTTTCAAACATTTTAATTGATGCTCGACTTACATCTGCAGAAAATACACTCACTGTTATCAAAAGAATTAATAGCAAATTATTTTGAAGCTGAAGTCACAAGCTAAGAAAAATATCCTTTTTTGAAAGATAAAAGGAAATGAAAGTCAAAAGTGAAAAGACAAGATCTAATTCAATAATAGCAAATTACATATCAGCCTCCCGCGGTGCATGTTATCAGCTCGTTCAACCCTTCCTTGGATAGCATCTCTTGGACTTAAGGCTGTTTGAGAAAGATTTGTGGATTAGTCAGTGCTGGCATTCTACACTCAATTCTGGTACCTCAGTTTTCCAGGCTGGAGGTAGCTGTGTTAACCTTAATGACAAATGATGTATAGGAGATTAAACTAGATGCTCCAGCTGCCCTCTAGCTGTCAGATACCTATGCCTCTATTTTTAATTTTGTTCACAAGAGTTCTGTTTCTAATAAGCTCATGAAAAGTTCTAGGCACGAATCAGTTTAAGTTTTGTACCACACACAGCATTAGGGTGATACATTTATATTTTCAACCACATTTAAGTATCTAGTATAAACTGATGGCATATAGGTATTAAGCAGAAAACGGTAGTATTTTTAAAAAGTCATAAATAGATGTGTGAACACCTCACAGACTTTTCAACAATAACTACTTGATTAAATTTGCATAATCAGAAATTACATACACTGTGCATTTTCAATAACTGATGAGTACATTAGACTAGTACATTATTTACTGCACAGTACCCAACAGTTCTGCCAAACCTAGAAAAGTTCTAAATTGTCAGAGTGAAAAACAATATCTAAAATGTGAAGAATCTTAAATTAGATTTATGGGAGAAGTAAAGTCAAATGTCAGTTAGCTTAGAACTATATAGGCAAGAAATAAGCAGTTAACATTTTCTCTGCTTTCAATAAATTTCCTTGGTTGTCCTATTCAAGTAACATATATGCTGTTCAGGAACAGAATGTACTGGCACCGAATCTGTTGCATGCAAGCACTCACTTTGGGGATGCAACAAATGTTTCAGTAATCTGCACTGGAAAGTTGTCCTCCTTTTTCTCCCGCCTAGGTTTCTGGGGGATGCTTCTTGTTCTAAGGAGGAAAATAATTGTTTCAATGAGAAATACCATTTTATTGTTTTATTCCTGTGTATATGAACTCACTCTTGTTTGTCCAGGGTCCTGCAAAGAGGAAAGGCAGCTATGTGTCCTGTAGAACTCATCCAAGAAACAGCTCCATTGAGTGCCGCCTTTGAAGCTGTCTCAAAGCACCAGTGGGAAGAAACTGCTGTAGTTGCCTAGTCTACCTGTACATCGCAGTCATGACCTGCCAACCCTTTTCTCCTGCTGTGACACTTCACTGCAGGTCTCCCTGTGCCAAATTCACTCAGCTACCCCCTTCATGGGTGGGAGCAGTAGATGCACCTCCCCTGACATGTTCCCCTCGGGAGTGCTGGGCCTGGAGGGAGAGTAAAGATCATACCAAGTCTTAAATTGGGCTTGACAAGAACTTCTCTGAAGCAAGTTAAACCAAGAGCAGACTGTGAGAATGTAAACTACATTAAATAGCCACTCACTGAAGTATACTGACAATCCCTATCTCAGAGAAAATGCCTACATAGCTTTGGGCACATCCAAGCAGTTAGTTTTGTGGCCCTATGGTGTTCCATCCGGGCAGTGTGAAAAATGGTCCTGTATGTGGAAACTTTCCAGAAGAAGGCCTGACCTAGCTGTGGACACTCACTGCAAGTGAAACACTTGACTGAATAGACACCTGAGGTGTCTAAAGCACATTTCTCCAGCCCAACTTTGTTTTCTAAAGCATTTGTGGTGCTTGGTTCTCTTCTACAGCCATGTATGGGCATCCCCTGCATCAGCGAAAGACAGAGGGTCATCTTATGGGTTGTCAGCAGCAGAAGGAATGGATAAATCCTCTGTGAAGGGATAAGCAAAACATGATAAGAAAGGGTAATGGAGAAGCGTGGATGACCATTCACAACCCCCTGCAGGATTTCTATTGTTTTGAAACTTCACACTAAGGATGACAAAGGGGCTTCAAGGGGAACAACATTAACCCAACCAATGTGACTGGCAACACCATTTTTTTCTTAAAATTTTCTTAAAATATTCTTAAGAGAAAATGTAAATACATGTGGCGATCCTTCTTCAGCATATTAGTAAATTAAGCCAGCTTCCAGTGGAAATGCTCATTTGTCTTACAGAATAAGACTAAGCAGTCTTTGAAGTTCTTCAGACCAATTTTCTCTTCTGTTACTAAATGCTTTTCACTCCTTTTGTAAGTCCTTGGCATGAAATCCTTTTCTTCTATTAGTTCAATTTCTCTTGTTACTTGTGGCACTTTCATTTCAGATGTTGGACAGTAAAAAAAAAAATTAAACAGCTGTATAAACATGAGGTATTTATGAAATAAAGTAACTTCTATTAAATGTTGACTTGCACTGCAAAAAGTGCTTCAAAAGTACATAGCAGAAAGACTGTCGCTTTCATTGCAACCTGAATCTCATTTTATCAATAAAAAATGTTAATGCATTATAAAAATAGAAATATGACATATCCTTAGCAAGAAAGTACCTTGGAAGGATATAAATCATCTTCAATAATGCTTTGATTTGTGACCTTCACAGATTTGTTTTCATTTTTATTTCAAATGCATTTGAAGAATGTCTATAAATAGCTAATACTGAATGTATAATTTTAGGCTCATTTTTTCAGCATCTGGATTTTGCAGTAGTTTGCTAGATGAAATACAGATCTGTCACTTGTGAAACTGTAAAGTCTAAAGTTAAATGTTTAGAAAAACAGTATTTTGTGGATCCAAATATATTTCCTAATAGCGAGTGTAAAGCTGCAATGTAATATTTACAACACATTATTGAGCCTCTGCTAAGCAAAGATCCAAGTTTAACTTAGAAAAGTGAAGAAACAAATTTCACGTGGAAAAAACACTTGCTAAGGTCAACTGACAATTCCTATTATATCTATTTCTTTGTGTTGCAAGGGAAATGTATGTATTGCTCCTTATACACTATTTAAAAACAGGGGAAAGAGGAACACATTTAGCTCACCAAGCCTGATTTTACAGCAGGCAAAAAGTGTAGCAAATGCAGTGCATTGAATTTTGCATGTGGATAAATGAACAAGAAAACAAATCTACAATATTTACAACAATTACAGTATTTAGCAATATTAAACAATTTATTTACAGCTTCAGAAGAAAAGCAATTGCAAGGTTAAGGCAGGTTTCTCTCACCTTGTGTGCTCTTCCAGTAGAACCTTGGAAGGCCCCAGCATGGGGAAGAGTTACAGATGAAACCACCTCTTTGGAAGTAGCTCCCCCAAAGTAAATGGGACTAGCTTTAATGTACAAAGACATGAATAGCTCTTTGCAAGGATAAGGCTGCAGTTATCTACTTACTTTGCTTTAATTAAAAATCAGGACTTAATGGAATAGGAACAAATACAGCTTATGGTCCAGACTTTCCATAGATGCAACAGTTAGTTTGGGAATGGGATACAGAAGGGTTTTCTTAAGCAGTGGGGCATTTTATATTTAGTTATTCTGTAATTAGTTGTTTTTATTGACATAAGGCATGCAGATGGGCTTATACATTGCCATAGAAATACAGCCAAAGTTTATTATCTTACTACATTTACTGTCATTCCTTCCATCACGATGGTTCACAAAAGCACACAACTAGCATAGGACCCAGCCCCGGTTACATTACAGTGAACAGCAAAACTATCACATATTTCAGCCATGCAGTATCAAATTCCAACTACTACAGGGGCATACACATGTGTTTCACCCACCTCTGAAGGGGTTCATGACTGGAAGGAAGCAGCAACTCTTCTAGCAGAATGCTGCTGCAGAAAATAGCTAATTCCCAGCACAGCAGAAATGGATGACAGTTTTAGAGATAAGAATAATTCAGGCTGTTTCTTTAGCAAGGGAAGCCCAAATAATGCCTTGCCACTATGAAACTGGTACATTCTGGATGGTATTTGAGGGCTGGTGCCTTTGCATGGGAATTTTTTCACAGGAGTTTAACACCCATCGCCTGCACCCCAAGCTGGCGATTCACCCTTTCACTTAGTTTAGCCATACATAGGATACCTTGTCACAACAAATCTAACCTGAAATTGTTTAGCTCTCATGAAAAGCTTCTTCCAGTATTTTTAGAATCAAAAATTTTCCTTTCTTCTCTCCCTCCAAAGCAAACAGATCCTGTTTCGAATTTTTTTCTGCTAAAAAATGTGACATACGATGATTTTGAGATTTTATGGTGATTCAGAACCTGATTGTAGAGTCCAAGTTTAGAATAAATTTTTATATACCTCTGTGCATTTGTTTGGATTTCAGTCACTCTTCCCCAAAGGTGCAACCTTAAGCAAGACCCATCAGTATGTTTTAATATAACAAATAATTCCCCTTCTTTTTTCCTCCTGCCCTCACTGCCATTCTGCACATTTCCTCAGCTCCCACTATACCTAGGAAGTACTCACATATTTTTAGTGACTGTCTAAAATATTCTTAGTTTCTGTGTCTCATTCCCTTTCCTATGCCCAGTGAGACCTGACTAAAGTTTCATTCAAAAATTATTCAACTTCTCCCAACATTTTTTCTTCCAAAACCCAACTGACTCTTCTGTGCTCATCCCAACCAGTTCCAACAGCAATCAACAGTACTGATGGTAATGTGAGTATCTGGCTTTTGCATCAGCTACAGAGATGCTGTCAACAAAGCATCCAGTGGGACTCCAAAGGCAGTACTGCCCTGAGGTATCCTGTATAGTGAACTCCAGACCCACCATGGAGATCTAACAAAGGAGATCTAATCTACATGGCAGAGTATTATCAAAACAACTGTGCTATTGAACTGTGACCCTTTAAACTGCTGTTTGACAGAACTTGCAATGTAGTCCAAGAGCTGCTCAAAGATGAAGCACATGAATAATATACGACCAGTCCTGCAAACACTCTAGAAGTAAACTTCCATGTTGCTGTGTATATGATATATATATGCATTGTAATGATGGTATACTGCATGCATTTTACCTCTAATTCTGTCTTCTTCATTTGCCCTTCAAGAAACCCTTTCTACTACTTACCAATGGAAACTCCCCAGAAGGTAACACAAATGCACAAGATACCAAACACCACCAAGTTTGTCCCCACCTTGTAGAGCACACAAGGAAATCCCACCTCAAGCCCAGGGAAGATGTTGTACACATTTAGCAATGCCTCCTGACTCTACCACATGCTCCCTGCAGCACCTTTATGTTCAAGTGGTGGAAAGTGTGAGCTCTGGAGCAGGAGGACCAGAGAACAACTGCATTTGGATGGGACCTGTGGAGTCATTTGGCTCAACCTCTGTCCAAAGCAGGATGAATTACAGCAGGTTGCTCAGGACCTTGCCCAATTGAACTCTGGATATCTACCAGGCCAGAATTACACCACTGCTCTGGCCACATGTTCCAGTATATGCCCACCCTTACAGTAATTTTTTTTTCTTTTTTCTAGTCACATTTTCCACTGTCACAACTTAAACTGTTATCCATTGTACTTCTGCTGCACGCTCCCGAGAACAGTGTAGCTCTGTCTTCTCTGCATCTTCCCATTACATAGCTAAAGACTGCAATTTTATTATTTTTGTCTATTCTGCAAAGTTTGAACCTTTTTCATTCATGCTTTTGATCTCTTGCTCAGTGTTACACTGGCTTGCTACAGTCAGTAGCTAATAGTCAGGTACTAATGCAAATCAGTTCAACTAAAAAGAGAGATTTTATGTCCATCTCTGTGGATGCATCTGTAGCTCTACATAGCTGTGACAAATGAAGGCATTATTTCAAGAGCATATGAACTCTTAAAATAGGAAGTTAGGATACATTTCATTTCTGAGGGCCAAACAGGCATTGTAGGTATCTCATGCTAACTACACGTTAAAATACGTTATTGCAATCCACCATTAAAGTAAAAAGAATAGGCTCATGGTTGTGGTGGCCTCATCAGTTCTTCAAACCACTAGCTTACCATGTCACAACTAACGTATAGTCACAGATTTATTTGAAACCTTGGTGCAGCTCTAAAAGTTCATTCTGTATTCTCTAAAATTATTAACCATTACAAAAAGTCATATATGTCAGTGTTAAAAATCTTTTTCAGACATGTTAGCATGGAGATTAAGATTCATGTTTCCTGTAACATCAGTCTTGCATTTCCTTAAACAAAAGCACTCCTAAAAGAAAAGAATAAAAAAAGCAAGCTGCAAGTTCAAAGAATTTAACTGAGTGATGCAAAATATTTCCTTTAAATGTAGATCAAATTTCTTCCACTTTTTTATGTGCCAGGTGTGTATAAATGTCTACTACCAGATCTGTAACAGCAATGACTCTGCTTTTTCCATAGAATTAAAAGAGTAAATCACTATCCTTTCCACCCCAAGCTTCGCCTCCTCTTTGCGCAACCTGCTAATGAAATATAGTTAGGATGAAAAAGAAACAAATCAGCATTGTCACTTCCACTGTCTTTGATGCTTGCAGATGCAGTATGCTGTAATTTTAAACACAGCAACTTGGAAGTTTACTTTTAGAGTGTTTGCAGGACTGGTTGTATATTATTCATGTGCTTCATCTTCAAGCAGCTCATACCTTGCAGAGGAACCCCTTGAGCAGCTAATTGACTCAGTCTCAGATATTAACTACAAAGATCAAAGGCCCAAATCCTGCTCAGCTCCCAGTCGTATCACCGGGCTTCGGATTTGACCCAAACTAATATGGAAATGAGCAGTAGAGGAGAGAGCACTCTCAGATTGCTCAATAGACCAAAATGAGAAAAGAAAAAAAGGAATCAAATTCAATTGCTAGGAAAGATGTGCATGACTGGGGAAGTTAATTAGAATGGTATTAGTAATGGGTATGATGCTCTTCCTTTAAGGTATACAGGTTGTATGTATTTCCTCACAGTACACATGCACTTGTAGTAATGAACTGGTTTTTGAGTGACAAATTACTTCAGACTGACTCAGGATTTCCACCAGTGTCACAACACCGCAGATCCTATAACATTAATTGCATCTTCCCTTAAGTAATTGGTCCCCAAATCCTTTTTGTCCTCTCCTTGTAGAAAGGCAGGAGGAGACAAGAGCTGATGTTTGCAGAAGTGCACAAAGTGCAACAATCTGAAAATCTTCATCCCACTCTGAGGCCTGTAGGGCAGCTGGAGACCCACATGCTACCACCTCAGGGAGACCATTTTCACCATCAGTGGAAAAAGAACATGTTCCAAATATCTTCCCTTTTGTACTGCCTACAGATCATAGTCTTGATGGAGTTGAATGGAGACAAAACACCCTTCACAGGGCTTTCTGCTTAGCTGGGAGTAAGCAGGGCACTGTAGTCAGGGGTTAAGGATCAATTATGCCTACTTTATATTTGTGAAACAATTAGTCATTAATTAGGCCAGTTTCACATTTGAAAAAAAAAAGAATAGCTTTAATTAGAGTGAAGCTATATCCCTCTGACAGACTTCAGAGGGAACTCTAATGGCAGGATGCAAACTATAAAGTCTGCCAGGCTTTTACAGCATTTAATAGCTTATGGAGCATATTGTAAGTATATAGTCCTTTCAGTATGTATAACAACCATCTGCAACAAAACCCCACATCTCTGCCAGGATCAGAGTTACTAAATGGGGGGGGAAGAATTTTAAAACAGTAACCAAATCCTCAACTTGGATCAAGCATCTTTGTAACTGCATTTGGGCAGCTTCTCTCTCTAATCTAGAAACTTTTTTTCCCATGGAATTCTTCCCACAGAATATAAAAAACCCATAAAGTGCCACTTAAGGAGATACATATTTAGTGTCTAGATGCAAAGTATACTTCTTCCTCTCAGTCATACTTTTGTTTAGCTATTAACTAGAGGAAGGGTCTGCACATGAACTTGCATCTAAGCAAGTAAAAAGAATTTAATTGATGCCTTCTGTTACTCATGCTGGGGCTGAAAATGGGCACTGGTCTCAACATAAAAGTTTCTTCGAAGCTGCTAACACTTAAGTTTCCACTGACTTAGCTTAAAACTCCTTACACAGGGATAAACAGCAAATCTTCCATTGCAAGCTGTGGGTTCACTCCTATAGAGTCCAAAAAGAACTGGCTTTGAAGCAGGACAATTCAGTGAAAGATATTTACCTAATAACACAAGCTTATTCCCATCCTCTGACATCAAAATCAAGCAAGATGGAACAATAAGCAGAGCATGTTAAAACTCTGCAGAGCAGAGAACAGGAGAATGTGGTATTGGTGATGGGAATATTGGTGAAATTTTCATTCTTGGTGGAAATCACTCCAAGCAAGACACTTTTTTTTTTAATTTGGGGATGATAACTTCATCGAATTTTTTTCAGTGAAAAAAAAAATTGCAGCTTTCAGCCACTCCTAACTATTAGAAGATTTGAACCAAGTTTCTAGAGCTTGTTTTCTAGAGTCTTATTTCTTTGTTGTAAATAAGAAAAGCCCTGTATCCTCTCCCCAGCTTCTCCCTGCCCTGGTGTCTCCATGGCTGCTGTGCTCACTCAGGCAATGGACTCAGGTTCAGTTCCACCCTCCACCTGTGACACAGCCTACCCTGCCCAGCAGCATCCTCCAAGGGATGTGCGGAGGATTAGCCAAAGGCACAGTGGGCCTTTTAACTCCTCCTTTTGGCAACATGATGTCTTACATAAATAATTAGACATTCACAGTAGAAAGGACCAACATGAATGTATCCTGCTTGCCACATGTTTCAGTCATGGGGCTACAGTCTTTATCGCCGTATGACTAAAAGTTTCACTCAAAATGGACCCACTCCTATGGACTAGAGGCGATGGAGAGAGACTGATCTGACAACACCCTTTAATATTAATATAAATCTTTAATATAATCTCCTGTCCCTGTAAACGCTCCCTCTTCTCATCTCAACTATGGAAAAATGTGATATTTCTGGTAACTGAATCTCAAATTATTCAGGACAACAGATTTAGACCAACACCTTAGGTACCAGTTACAACCTGGTTGGAAACTAACACAGGTGATGCCACCTCCCTATCCAGCATGTTCTTCCTGCATGCACTCATATGAACTAACAGGTAAACAGTGCACCCAACAGTGCATAGTTGTTACTCTTGGTAATCACTGGAAAAAAAAACCCTCACTCCAGGAGCAATTTTATAGGCAGATTCCCTGCTCAACTATCATGTCCTTAGGATACAGGCTATCTCTAACACAATCATCAGGTGATAGGCAAATAAAGGAACAGAGCATAATATATATGAGGGAACACAGACACAAGTAAGGAGTCTCTTAAAAGAATATGTCGCTTTCCACAGGAAAGAAGAGATAATGGCAAAGGAAAAGCAGAATAACATAATGTTCAGCTACCATGTCTGAACATAAAGGAGGATAACCAATAAGACAGTTCCCTGTCTCATTAAAATGGGGTGGACAGACAGCTACAGCCATGTAGACCTTTTGAAAGAAAAGATAAAGTTTTGTCATTTGTGTACGGACAGGCATGTATTCAGGTGGTTTTACCATTTTAATCCTCAAAAATATTTTTTTCAGAATTTTTTATATTGTCATTGCATTTTGCACCTTTAGGTACAATATTCCTCATCTTTAGCATCATCGCCTGCATGTCTTGATGCATCACCTTCATTTTCTTGTGGAAAATGAAACCACGGTATATAATTTTCTTGAAAAAACTCGTATTACTGTCATTCAATTATTCAGAATGTTCTTAATTCTCACATTATTGTTATTATAGTTGAAAGAAGTGAGATAGGAGCATTACCTAATCACCTTTAGTTTTCAAGAAAACAATGTCTGCCTGTCACTCCACTTCAGTAGTGCTGAGATAGCAAGGAAAGACAAAGATAAAATTAGTACAAATATTTTCTCAGAATGTTGTTTCTTCCCATGGTAGCAAGAAGTACAGGCAGCTCTTTTTCAAGTAAGCTAGTGATTTTGTCTGTCCAGTTAAGACAAGAAAGAGGTCAGATTTTCAAAAATTGCTCAGCATGCATCTGCTGAAAGTAAGACTTAAAAGAAGACAAGGAACAGCCAAAGTCATTAATCACTTCAAATAGCTTAATTACACTTCATTAAAGAGAAATTACTCAAACCTACATTGCTATGATCTACATAACACTTACCCACTTGTTTTGTACAAATTTATGTTTAAATGTAGCTCTATTTTTCTTGCACTTGGCAGACAGCAAATCATGAAATACAATAATTTATCAGCAAAGCACACTAAATCAGGCTGACACATACACACTTAAACATGCAGGCTTCCTACCCATAACCTGAAGAAGCCAAAAGATTTACAGAATATAGACCATCACCTAGTCCTAATTTCTTTCTCTAATATAGCTACACATTTCTTTCAGTTCCTTTGGCTAGCACCTTGATACACAAAACCAGTAAGTTCTCAACATCAGTAAATTGGACATTCCTTCTGAGACTTTTCTTTTTTATGGCTATGCTGCCACTCAGTTTTCCAGTCTCTCTCTGGCTCTTTGGAGCATGAGACACCCCAATTCACTGTGGATAGCAATGGAAAAGAAGGATGTGTGGCCAAGGAGCTCCTGCAGCAAAGGCTCATTGTGACAAAAACAAATTTGTGGAAAATATCCATCAAGCTGAGAAGTCACCTTGACTGGTGACCGCCAAGCCACCTTTGGAGCTACCAGCATGCCTGGTGGGCTGGTAGCAGCACATACTCTCAGAAGTCCACTGATGGCATTCATTTGCTTTATATTTACCAGCATGGAGAGTCTCCACGTGGCACTGTCTGTATCTGGCTACCTTATATACTGAGGTCCCACACTGCTGAGATCTGTCTGGACAGTTTCTGCATGGTACAAAATGAAAACGTTGTCATAAAGTCCAGACAAATTTATGTTGGGAGGGAAATTTCCTCCCTTGAAATTCCTGTTCTCACATTTCCCTCTGCCTCAGACTTATCTCTTCTGCTCGTCTTGGGGAAGCCACAGGAATGAAAAAAAGAGGAGACTTTGTCAAGAGCAGGACTGGACTGTTAATCAGCAAAATAAATGAACCTATAAAACTCATATAACCTTGCAGTACATAAAGTAGAACTGCCCTGGTGGTGACAGTTTAATTCTAACTACTCTCCGCCAAAGTTTCGTTCTAGGTATGAATACACAGGTTGTCCAAAGGAGCAGCATATGCCCCTTCTGTCCTAACTTTTAGACACTTCTTTAAATGCACATAGTTCAAGATAAATCAAATGTTAAAGGAGATATTTATGATCTCCAGAACTCAATAAACTGCATTTACACTTACAGTACCTTGGCTCTTTCTGGGTTGAAAAGACCGTAAGACCTCATGTATAGTTGTATAAATAAATGAGTATATGAAATTTAGTAACAGGAGCTCTTGTAACTCATAGGAGTCTTTGGAAAAATCCTCACTAATCTATTAATAATAAAGAATCTGTAATGCTAAAATTGCAAACCCCATCATATTCCCTCTTCTTAGCATACCAGAGATATTTTTTTCTGGTAACAGTAGCATATTCAAGTCAGTATAGGCTTGACACAAGCCTAGTTGAAATTCTGAATCCGGATGCCTAGAATTAAGAGCATTCCCATGCAAGATATTGGATATTCAGCAAAATTCCCATCTCAATGTAAAAAGCTAATATTTTTAAATGAGATAAGTATGAAAGTGCCCAGTACAATCAATCAGTGTGGAATTCCTAGTGTTATTGGACTGGGTATCAAATTGTCTTCATTTCTTGCTACTCCTAAATTAGAAATTGAGAGTACAACAAACATGCACTGAAGTTCAGAAGATGCTAGATAGGGGAGCTGGAACTTCTGGCACAGAAGAAGGTGTTGCTTCTAGGTTGATACCAAACATTCACCTAGGTCATAATTTACAGTATTGACATTTTACATACAGTGATTAGGTTCCAGAATTATACCCCACAAATAAATCAAATGCCTTCTGCTTCAAAGAATTTTTTCCCAAGCTGTCTCAGATATACAGATGTGCCTGAGTCATCTGGATAACACTTAAAGGTTCCTTTTATAGACACTGGGTCTAGGGACCTAAAGCGCTGATTGTGCTGCACAGTTCTGTTACAAGGGATGATTTCCAGTGCCAATTACACATCCAAGAAATTCAGAAGGAGTTCACAGAGCTCTGTATCCTAAAGGGCACTATCTGTCACTCTTGCACTTAACTTCAGTACAGAAAACACATAGATCATTTCCTACTTTCTCCCTGTTCTCACTTTCTGAATATCAATGTGACCATCCCTTCTCATATTTCCAGGTTCCTAAATTGGACAAATAATATGACTGGAAAAATACATCAACAATTAAAGGAACAGTGCTGTTACTGGGAGGCCTAAATTCCTTTCTTCTTTTCTTTGTTAGTCTTTGTATGTTTTATTTTTTATACAGTGCTTCAGGCATCACTCAACAAACGATAATCTCCCCACACAGAGTCACAGTACAATAAACAAAGCTAGGTGGAGAAGATCCATTTAGCAAGGAGATCTCAGTGGTTCCATTTTTAGCCTATTTCTCCAAGCAATGAGACATGGGATATCACACTGTGTGCATATATGAATGTGTCTTGACCTCTTCTTCCATCAGTTTAGGAATCATAGCCTGGTTTTCCCCAGATTTAACAGGGGTTAATATACTTGAAAATACTATCTTGCATAAAGAGTGAGGTAAGCAAACAGCTGGGTGAAGCATGGAAATACTGTTAGTGCCTCCACTAAGGGGAAAGCTAAAAAGGAGCAGCCTTAATTAGACATCAGAAAATTCACATGGGACAGCAGTACCAAAGGGGACCAATTCATTTCACAGCTCACAGATTGCTTATATCTGTGGATCAAGATCACTAAAAAAAATGTATTTGCCCATCTGAACAGAACTACCCCTTTCTGTGCCCACAGTCCTGCCCACCAGCAAGGTCAGATGTCTCCTAAGTGACAAGTTCATACCATCATCTGAGCAATACCAGTACATGCTATAGCTGTCACCAGCAGGTTCAGCTGAAGTCTATTTATGCAATCCAGCTGATGGATCACCAAAGCTGGATCTTGGAGGAAAGTCCCAGTCTGGCACATGTGTTATGTTAGTCTGAAAAGCAGCATTTGCTTCTTCAGTGTGATGTTTCTTAACAGTATTTTTCCTTTTGAAAATACCCATAAAATTATATGCACCCTGTATCTTGAATTAAACTTCCTGTCACTGTACTCTGGAGATGAAAAAGTCCCTTGCCAACTGCCACATACCTTCCTGATTTGACACAGAGTCGTTAAAACATTACCGATTTATTTGGGCAGGAAATACATTCAGAAAGACAGCATTTTGTGGAGGTAGAAGATATAATCGGTTGCCTCTATGGTACCCAAAACTATGATTCGGATGAATCAGGAATTTTAAGATCAACAACAAATCTAGCAGAGCGCCAAAGAAAGGTGTTAATTTCCCACAATATTTTAGGCTCGGGTTTTCCTCTTAAACAGATTCTTGAATCCTACTTGAATCTCAGTGACAGAAGTGCTCCATGCTGAATGCAACTATCCCTTCGTCCAAAGATCAAGGTATATGCATGGATACTTACATCTCATTCACATGATAATCCCACTTTTTGTCACAACTTTATTTATTATTTGTCCTCAGTAAAGATTATGAAGAAAAATACCAAGCTAGGGGTTGTTTATGCTCAGAATAAAATAGGAATCTTTAGTGAGACTTTATGTGAAACAAATGCTGCTCCATGAGAATATGGTTAGCAGAATCTGTCCTCAAGAAAATTAGCAATTTTGCAGCTAAATAATATATTTGTATTTGAACAAGAAGGGAAAGAATGTGTTCATATTCAGATAACCTGAAATATTTTCAGCTTCTACTAATACAGGCCTTTTCTTATAAACGGGAACTATATAAAAACTAATTTTATACTATTAATGTTTTAGTGGTGGCAGGCAGGTTAACATTCTTCCTAATCCACAGACCAACAACCTCTTCTCTCACAAAAATTTTTACAAAAGAATTAATTACAAATGTCTAGTCTTCAGTCTTAAAAAAAAACCCCAGGACATATTTGAGCAGCTAAAAGGCAGAAAATAGCCAGAGAGAATTATGACCAAATGCCATATATTAAAAGTTCTCCACATGTGGCACAGAAAGAAACAGTCAATTCACTGCAATTGTCTGCTTAACAGGTTGAGCCTCTATCCAACTGGTAGCAATCAGGCAGGACACTAGAGTGGGCAGGAAATCTAAAATTAGGTTTTACTACCTATAATGGAGGATTTATGGGATAATTTAATTGGCAGTCTTGGGACTGAAACCCAAGGTAGGGGAACAAAAACATCTTTCTGGATATACTCTGTGAACTCTTCATGTAGTGGGTTGAAAAATAAAAGTACTGGGAAATAACCTAGAGATGTAATATCCCCTTTCTAGTGCTAAGTCAATGATGCACAAATACATTTGTGGGTATGTGAGAGGGTGGAAGTTAACTAGAGATAAGTAGGAAATCATGCATTGAAATAAATTGATTTTTCTTCTTTTCTGGAGAATGCCCTGTAAATTGCTTCTTGTAGCAAGTGTAACATGTCTCCAACTACACAAGGGATGATAAACAGTCCCAGAGTAAACAGGAGGCTGTAATTTACTCCAATGCTCTTCCTACATCACAGCCTGAAAGTGCAGCACAGTTTATTGACTGAAGCAGATTGAACCCAGCCTTGTATTCACTCACCCCAGGACAGCCATTAACATCCACAATATTTGCTGAGCCACTTGTACTTTTGTTTCACCATGGAACTTCTATGCTCATACAGACCTTTTAAAACCAAACCTCAGTGAAGTAAAAAGTACTTTATTGTCTTCTCCCTGTTCACCAGGAGAGCTTTGAAAGGGTTAACATTTCATTCTCTCTGGCTGAAGGGCTGTGCAGCTGAATAAGGGGTAACAGGATCCCCTTCTCCATCATGTGTGTTCTGCCCATGTCAGCACGAGCTACCGATGCATTTTCCATGGCTTATTGTATTTATTAGATGGGTTTCACTCCAGCTTGGGAGGTTCAGAGAGAGAAGCAAGGACACTGCCCACTGTCCCACGGGCTGCTGGCAGGTGATTCCCTGTCACTTTGCCACGGCTCCTTGCTGTAAGGTCCTCAAACAACATGGATCCCCAACTCCATAACCAACCTACATACATACCTACAACAGTATGGGGGAGTGACAATACCCCTTACAGAGAACATCTAGTTCTTCTTTTTTTTTTTCATTTTTGGCAAATCTAATATTGTTTAAAAATGATAGTCACTCATCTATACTCCCAACTACCAGAGCAAAGGGCTACTCATTCCAAAGTTCTTCTGTGATGGGATCTCCATTGCAAACCTTTGTGAAGACATTATAGCATTTGACAAATGCCTTTATCTTTAAAATCCATGCACGGTCATATTCTATTTGATGATGACAAGTTTTGAGAAGATGACAGGAGAATATACTAAGTATTATTACCTTTAGCTTACCATTTGCAGTGTCAAAATGAATTGTAAACAACCAAGTCAGTATAACAACTCTTGATTATCATTCTTAGAATATCAATGACATCAAGTTATGAGCTATCATAAATTTAAAAAATGCATTCTCATTTATTTCAGAAAACAACATGCAGGAATAGGCTGAAAAATTCCAAGTCTTTCTCAAGAATTTCTCTCTCAGCACATTTTAAACTTGACTGGTATGACATGAAAAAATCCCCAAAACAAGGGAAAATTAACAGATTCCAAAAATCAACCTTTGCAAGAGCTCTGCGGATCATAAGTCTTCAGTGAAATCAGTCAGGCCATTTGGAAACCAGCCCACTGAGAAGGCTATAACATCTCCAAAAATGGTGTTTAAGTAGATCTAAGTGTGGCAGTTTCAAGGATGGGCTGGTGGTTTTACCATTTTGCTTTTCTCCCGTCTCCCATTTTTTCACACTTTAACATCAATCATCCTTCATTTCTTGCTATTTTTATTGTTCCCTGAATCATGTTTCCACTAATGCAAATTAAAAAAAAAAATCACACTGCATCAACAGGGAGAAGTTTTTGCAGTTTTTAAGCCACTCATGCTTCTTCGTGAAGAGGATGACCACACAGCCTGACACAGACTTGCAAGTCACTGTTATAACTAGGATGCTAGTGAAAGGTCAAGTCAGTATCTTAAAATTATACTAAAAATTTCCTTTTTCATGGATTAATTTACTTTCTATTTCAAATATAATTTGAAGTTGACTTTATATTTCAAATGTTTTTCCTATAAACTTCCTTCATTGTTTTCCCCTGGCTTACATTTTCTACGTTTGGGGATAACATAATTAAGAAGAAAACCTTTGTGTCTTAAATATGGCCTCTCTGTTGCCTAAACTAAAAATACGTGAAAAGTTTACAGACCTTGACAGATTCAGGGTGTGGTACATCACACTCTCCTTCATGCAAATACAGCCTACATCTGCGAGTAAGTTGCCTTTTCATGGAAATACTGTTCAGAGAGAATTTCCATAAAAATTCACCCTGGCACCGTTCTGTTTCTCTTGTCATTTGCCCAGCTGTGTTCCTTCCTTGATTGATTTTCATTCTGAATAAGGCACAACAGTCATTTTCATAGGGGGAGCTGAGGAAACTTTCCATTTTTACATAAGAGCAAACACTGTAGTCAATGTAATAGGGCTGCATGAAACCTCAATAAAACCCAGTAAAGTTACATTTACAATCAGAGCTAGTCTTAGAAAACATGTCAACCTCCGTCTGCCCCTACTAAAGGCAAGGCTAGAATACAGCACACTGAATCCCAAACTTAGCTTTCCCAGGAGGAAACACCAGGTCTTCTCAAGGGTTTGAGTTAGTCCTGGCTGAGGTCAATGCAAGTCCTTCCACTAACTTGAGCAGGAGATATTGTTCAGCCTAATTTGTCTAGGAGAAAAAGGAGTGCAGAAGAAGGGAAGGGGCCATCCTCAAAGAAAAGAGGAGCTGGTCCAGATGGACAAATTAAATGAGGTCATACCACTGCCACTGATGCTGCTGCTCTACCACCAAGTCCCAGCAATGCCCTGAGGCACTGAGCACCTTCCAGATCCAGTATCTTTTATTTCATCCACCAACACACTGAGCTGGGAATGAAATTTAACCATTTCTACAAAACTTAACTACATTTGCAGCAGGCAATGCCAGGGACAATGTAGAAAGCATCCCAGGATATCTTCACATACCCACTCAGCCTAGCACCATTACCAGGCAAAGGTGGGACAGACTGATTTCCCCACCTAGGTGAGGATCCTAAAGCCAAGTTGGAAGGCAGAGACTGTGCCCTCACTGCTCCCAGTGGAACTGGAGCAAGGACTGGTGTTCCTCACTGGTGTCAGAGCTCCCTGCACTGCAGTGGAGTGAGTCACGGTGCTCCCCCTCACTGCAGCCACTGAGCCCTGCATCACCGCACTCTCGTGTTCAAAGGGTATTTCAACCATGTTTCCTAAACATGAACACCAAATTATTATTTTAAATGATGGGGTTTGCATTTTCTGAAGCATTTGCCGTACACTGAGCCTGAAAATGGACAATTTGTGGTTTCTTTTATGAAGTTGTATTTATCCTTTTGGAACCAAAGTGGTAAACCACTAATGGCATGAACATTTTTCTCATTATCAGTTACAACATTAATGACTCTTATTTATGCAAGTAGTATTTTAAAACCTTTCAGGCTTGCATGTTCAGTTATTAGACCTCAGACTGTTTATTGTGTCTTCTCTTAAGAAAGTTCTTTTATGGTCTTAAATGGAAGAGGCCATTTCAAGACCAGGTAGCAATGTGCATCAGTAAACAGGTTTAGAAGCTTGTTGCTCCAGTGCCTTAACAACAGACTCATTTTCAAAATGCCTTGCCTGAAGGTTCAGAGCAGTCCGGTGCTCAGGTCTAATTGTAAATAGCTAAATGTTCCATTAAAATTGTGGTCTAGCAGCTGAAGCAAAGGCTGACTTTAGCCCCAGTGCTAGTATCAAGCTCTGCTTTGTAGTCTTGTTCAAATTACTCAGCCCACCCTTAGAAAACATTGACAGAAACAGTGTTTCAAACTTGTTTGCCCTAACTCTTCAGCCACGACAGAGTTAAGCCATGTTAAGTCCATCTCCAGGAGTCCAGAGCCACATTGACATAGATCAGCATGGGCCATAGAGGATATTTTCATACAAGAAGCATAAGGAACTTTTGTTGGCTTCCCTTTTTCCTCAAGCCACATCCACATCCCAGTGCTAGCACAGAGGAAAACAGAGGCACCATCGTGGCTACCAAATAGCACTAGAGTAGTGTCCAGGGCTGGAATGAGAATAGGCAAGTTTAGGATGGGTAGAAGACCAAGCATAAAGGCTCTGGCACCAGAAAATCGAAGTACATTCATAAAACAGCAGCCCAACATTTTGAAAAGTAGTGAGCATGTATTACAAAGTGGTTGCCAAAGAGTTGCTGTCATCTCCAGGAAAAGCAAGCATGCCACAGATATTTCCTGTGCACACTGATCCTGGGGGAACAGTAAAAGCTGGTTATTGCACAGACCTACTCTAAATGTTCTCACTTTCATAATACACATGAGTGTTTTCTCACTGCCTCCATTTTTGCTCAAAGTCATTGGTGGGCAGCATACCTAACTCAGCTTTTGTTTAAGTTCTTATGGTCTTCCAAGATAATTGGCCCTATGGGACTTTAATCTAAATGGAGTGTATCTTTGTAGGGACCTCGTAGAGGTATTTCTAATGTTTAATGGTCTCCTGAATTACTACTTTCCTCCCACTGTGAAGGAAATGGGCTTGCTGCCGTCCGTTTCCCTGTAGCATTCATTACCTCTAGCAACACGGATGTAGAAGGCATCCCTTAGTCCATCCCATGCTTCAAAAATACAAGAAAGAAGAGGCAAACTATTCATCCTACTTAATGGAGGAAGACTTGCTCCATATCAGTGTAATCAAGCAAAGGTTCCCCTCATATGCAGTTCCTCAAGATCCACCCATTTGGGCTCACGCCGGGGTGCTAAGGCAATTATATCCCAGCACAGCTTGCTGACTCAGGGCAGCTTGCTAACACGGGCACATACCTGCCAGCAATGTGGGAATGAGAATCTGTCTATGTGGGGTTATTTCTGCCTTTCTTGTGCAGCCATTTCTCAGACCACTTTCTAATGTCTTCCAGACCACCAGCAGCCCGCAGACCATATGTGGAGTAACACCACCATAGACTAACTGGTTAATGAGTTATTCTCACAGCCTGCAATACGGCTCCCCTTAGGAGTTGGTAAGCTTCTCATTGCCTGCCAGCAGGCACAGTCGAGAACCAGCTCTCAGCTGCTGTTAATACCTAATTTAAAATGCTTGTAATTATAGCAGTACAACAGTAACATTTTGTTTACCTAAAAGCTAAGCTCCTCATTCACTCCCTCTGCCCCTGGCAAACAACTGCCAGATACACACACACACACACACAAAAACCCCCGTGTTTATAATTGTAAAAAAACATAGGTAGCCCTTCAGTTCATAGTGGATAGGAAACAGTGATGTACAGCATATCAAACCCTACTGCTAACCACTCTACTGCTAACCACACTACTGCACACCACCCTAGGGTAGGCTTTGCTCAGAGCACCGGGTACCTCAACCTCTGTGTTTCAGCCCTGACAGCAGGTAAATGAAGGTGCTTCATTACATACTGTGTTTCACTGTGCTCCCTCTCCCTTGGGTGAGTTTGTCTTTTGAAACTGTTCCTGCACTGGTAAGAGAGAGCACACAGGATTTCTGAACACAGAAAACTTCTAAACCAGCTCTATTCAAAAACTGGAGTTCAAAGTTTCTCCGTGGTGGTCTCAGCTCTGCTAGACAACACGAGTGGGGCTGAGAAGTGAAGGTGACCTTCACAGCCATTCAGTGTTGGGTTACTGACAATCTTGTGTGTCCTTCAAGCCTGTTGGGCTTTTCCTCTCTTTTCTGTCCTGTTAAAACCACCTGTCTCACTGCAAGAGAAGGAGCTGATATATAAAAGGTGATGCACTTTGGCTGCAAATGTCATTATATCCAAAACGCCTTTCAAATTTAAAACAGAAAAATTTGGATTCCCATGCAACAGGAAGCTACTGGGCCCTCTGAGGAATTAAAACAGAAGACCTCGACAGCAAATCTTCACTGACTCCTTGCTGGAACTGGGCATGAGGTCAGAGATTGAGCAGACAGGAGTCATAAGACCCATAGGTGTATGACCCATGTCTCTTCCTCTATGAAAGATGAGCGCACACAAAGAAAGTGGAAATTCTGTGAGTTCCTACAAGGGAAATCTCATCAAGAGAAAAAGCAGTGCCTGTTTCCTGTGCTAAAAACACAGTGCCTTTAAATGCTGTAGTTACTGGGGGAACTAGGGATTTGGGAAATCACAGTGAAAACCCTTCGAGGGCTTTCCAGGACCAATGGAAACATGAGATAAAAACACATAAGCTGAAGAGCTCTGCCCCCTCAAAAGCCAACAGCAAAGCTTCAGCAAGGTCAAGATAATCATCCACAGAACTAAAATTCAGACTTTTCAAGCTCTTTCAGAGGTTATTCTGGAGTGGACTAAGAACAATTTATGGGTAGGTATTTTTTTCCAGATGAAAACAACTGAAAGTAGTAGCTATGTTGAAATGGGTTTGTTGTTTTTCTTTTCAAGAGAGTAATGGTCCAAAGGAGAACAATGGGACTGACAAACACCCATAAGCACGTGTGTTTGAGTACACCACTGGTTTTGAATTTCTGTGCACCAGCCAGGCTCTAGCTTCCTAACAAACCATAAAAAGAAAAAAGACTAGAGTTCAAAAATTCTGTATCACCTACTTAGCTGTGACTTTTTGCAAAATTATTTGCCTTGCTAATCCTTCCCATGAAATGCAGTTGAGAGTCAATATGGACAGGGATCTGGCTGGGGCAGATGGTGCAGAAGAGCCCTGCTCCATGAGCTTCACCAGAAGCTGGATGGGCACTCAGCCCAGTAGTGCAGGGGGGTACTTGTATCTCATGTGAGCGTCAACATTACCACTTCAGGACTCTGTTTGCCGGTGATGATTTGTTTCCTCACAGGTCCATAAACATTCACAGCTTACGTCAATGTGGTTTCAGGCTCATTTTTAGCTTAGACCACTTGCCTCACACAGTCCAAGACGAATCCAGTCAACGGTCAAAAGAGGCCTCGCTGTGCTTCAGATGAGTCTACTGATCTGAACTGTAGGAACACGAGGATGCCAGAAATCAGTGCAGAGGGCTAGCCAAAATTCATCCAACCATTAATAGGCAGGAACTAGGAATCACACTTTTTCACTACAAACAGTAAAACTATCCAAGCACAAATCCCCTCCCCACAAAATTCAAATGCCTTCTTTCTATTTTTCCTGGAGTTACATATGCCTTACAAATCTCACACACAATTTGTCCAGTTTCAAAACAAGGGATGAAATGTGCAGCAAACTTCCCTGCTCTCACTCCTATTTCTGCTTTCCAAAAGAAGTGCCAGAGAAAGTATTCTATTTTTGTAAGAGTTTAAAGGGCATGGTCAGAAAAGTGACTATGTAAAAATGGCACCTTTTCATCCAGCAGATCGGTTCCCAGTGAGTATTCTGAGTCATGTCTGCTTACTTTAGTGACCAAAATAGATTTTTACTACTTCTCACTCCTCTTTAGTCCTGTGGAACACAGTAAAGAGAAAGTTATATAAATCCTATCCTGGACCAAAACCCATCAGGTCTTGTTAACTAAGTACGAGGGGCAGCAGCAAGAGCTGGATGGATACTTGTGGGTGGCTGAGGGGGCAGCACCACTGCCCACTTGTTCCTCTGTCCTATGCCAGGCATGTTACATCACACAGGGTGGTGTTAACTGAGAGGGAGAGGAGGATAGCTCTAATTCCCTCCACCCCAGCTTCAGTGCCCTTTCAGCAAACCTAATCCCCTGTCCTGCATTACTGCTCTGCAGACCAATCACAGATTGAGCTCCCTGGGCTCACATTTAGTTACAACTGTCTTTCCTGTAAACTGTCATGGAAATCACAATCCAATAACAAACACAACGCTCACCCCTCCCTCCTGCTAGCTCCTGAAGAGATACTTGGCAAGACTGGCAGCTTCAGAGGTAAGCTGCACTTGTTGCAGAGACAACTTCCATGTCAAGACCCTGATCAGGGGCTAAAAAACTGCTCCTGCGCCCAGGACAGGCACAAAGCTTATGGCCTTTCTATAGCAAACTTTCCATAGCTGTGTTTTGAGAGATTTAGGCAAAGTATAGACCAAGAGGTATCATGAAAAGGGTAAAACCCTTTTGTACAGGAAGACATATTCAACCTCTGGGGGGGAAAAAAAAACCAACCAAAAAACAACACGCTAACAACCTTAAACGGCTATTACTATTTCCTTCATGAGCAGCACAAAATCTTAATAGAGGAACAGCAGTATTAATCCATTCCTGGCTTACTCTAATTTTATATATATATATAAAAAAGATGTTCAGTGTTTTCATATTTCATTTTTTTTCAATGAAGCTAAAAGAGGTAGCAGTGCAGAAAGCATAAAAGGGCTTTCTGTTGCTATTTCTAATATTTCTGTTGCTTGTGATAAAACTAGACAGCACAAACGTAGTTTGACAGTAAAATGAAACTATTCTGTACTGGGTCACCTTTAAAATTAAATTAATAAATAAGCAGTAAGATTCATTACCACTCAGACTGTAAAACACTCTCGGATGTACTTTAGCTTACATTTTTTCTTTCAATCTCCCTAAGATCAGCTGCTTGGGCCTGGATCAGTCCCTGGATACAGAATTCAGTGCTCCCAAAATTCAGATGGCCAGCCATCTGAAACCCAAGATACCCAGTCCTGTAACTGCAATTCCTACCCAAGTTGATGGACAGAGGCTTCATCTTCAGTGGCTTTCCCAAACCCACAGAGCTGTCTCAGACCGGCAAGATATTACCTGTCCTCTGGCTGGGGAGGAAACTTACACAATTACTGTCAACTAGATGCTTGATTTTTAGATGGCTACAGCTAGGCGAGATGAATCCTACCCTCATAACACCATTTTTCAGTCTCATTATGCAGAACTGACTTCTCCACATAGAGGAACCAAGATGTTGGGTTCAGATTTCTCAATGCTCTTCAAGAGAGTGATTAATTGTTTCACTGAAATGAATTCTTGGTTGTGCCGACTAACAGCTGTGGTTTTGGGATGTTGACATACATATTGGTGACAGAAGATTTGGCTTGCCTTGATTGCAAGAGACACAAAGCATGTTACAGACTGTTTGCTATACATACATAAAAATACCAAAGAACTTATAAATGTAGCAAAGGAATGAGGAGAACTCTCCCAAATTCCCAACTTCACATTCTGGACAAATCTAATGAAATTCAAGAAAAGGCTCAAGACACCCACCTGGACCAAACTAGATCTTAATTCGATATTATCCTTTATCCTATTTTGATACTAAATTCTCTCTCTTTTTTTTTTCTTTTTCAAACTGCTTTTAATGCCACAGCCACAAGCCTGTGCAAATTAAAAACTAGCCTCTATAAACCTTTGAAGAGCAACCTACAGTGAGAGCAATCAATGTAATAGCAGTTCTTTGGAGAAATGATGGAGAATATTTACTGTGTCTGCTTTGCAACAACCCTGAAAATCAGCTGCTTTTTCAAGCAGATTTTGCAGTTTAGTCGCAGTGCATGTTGTAATGCAACATATTAATTACTTTAGTAGTTTACTATAAATCCTTTGTGTATAAGCACAGAGAACAGTCCATTTTATAAACAGAATTTTAAAACACCAGGTTTAAATTTATTGCAGGGTTTATTCAGAACTGACAAAGCCTCCTTAGAAAACAGAATTTTGCTTAGAAGACTTTCCTTCTGCATAACTACTAGACTTCTTTCTTTAGAAAGCCCTTTTTAATTATGCAGGAAATTATATACCATGATAGAAATGCAATTTGTCTAAAGTGAATTGTTTGATTGCCATATTTCATTTTTTGCTTCATTTAATGAGAGCAATTTACAGAAAAAGATAGACTATGCAATTTGCTAAATCCACATGATTTTTACATATACATTTAATTGCACCAAACCAAATCACACAGTAACTGCATGCAGTACAGATACTGAATATCAAAAAATATGTGACTTCATAAAAGAGTCTGCTTCAGTCAAATCAGGTCAAATCTACTGTGTACATCCATACTTAATATGCTAAAAACAAGGTAATAAACTCAATGGAAGGCCAGAAGGTATTATGAAAAGCTCAAACTGCTGAACCTAATGACTTAAAAATTAGGAGAAATCAATCAGATTTTGCAAAACATTTTGTTGTAAGTAGTTTACATGGCAGGAAGCTGCTACTCCTAAGCCACCACTCCCAGCACTACAAAAATGAAAAATACCTGCACAGTTAATGAATTAATGCATATTTACTAACAGCATAATATTAGCAAGAAAAAGACCCTTACAAACCACTTGTAGCAGACAATAAAAAGCATAATGAAAAGTTGCTAATTCAGCAGGCAATATATTTGGGATGAGGGGAGGTTAACAGGGAAGGGAACATACTCCTGACCCACTCGCACCTGCACACCCTTAATCAGGGCTGCATCTGCCACCCCACTGCATCCCAGCTAGCAGCCCAGGTGCTCCAGTAACTGCTGTGACCCATTCTCCTCTCATTAGAGACAGAGTCGTGTGTTAGTCATAGCCAGTATTCCCAGACTTAGCAGCAACAGTCTCAAACTCCTTTATGCTGCCCCATCCAGTCTCGCACCCCAAACTGCTCTCCCGCAGTGGCCAGCTACTCAGCCAGTGCAAGCTCAATCAGAATTTTTCTCCTGTTGCTATTTCTTTGTGAGGTGAAAAGAAAACAAGCCTGTTCCTTTATGGACCTCCTGGAGAAAGTTGAAAACTTGGGTGTCTAAATGGAGTTGATTGAAACCACATTTAAGCTCATATTTGTTTAACTTGCCTCGTGCAGTACTGCAGGCCTGCCGGTGCTCATCATTTCCTACAAGCCAACCCTTCTTTTTCAAATCAGCAGCTAATTAGGTGTGTAGTTCAAAGCTACAGACTACCTGACATATTCAGAAGATCTGAAACACAACCAAAGTTAATATTCGCTAGCGGGAGCAGCATCTAAAAGAGACAGCAGCTTTTTAATATCCTGCAAGGTTACAGTATCTAAGCATCTGGGCAGCTACTGCCTTCTCCCTGCTAAAAGGACCAGCAGAAGCACAGCATCTTTTAGTGGACAGTGAGAAGGCTGAAAGTAATGCTACTGTCAAGGCACTTTAATAAGCACCTGGGCATCATATCACTTAGTATCCATATTAAAATTAATCAAAACCGAAGACCTCAGTTCAAACCCAAGCCCCTAGCTTTCCAGTTTCTGCACAACAGCAACCTCTCAGACATCAGTGGTCATCCGGAGTTCAGCTGAAGAGCTTGTGTAGCTGCAAGTCAAGGCCCTTGGTTTTAAACCATCCTCTATCAAAGCCTGTTGTATCTCCGGCTAAAATGAAAACATATGTTTATTGTCTTCTCTTTGGGCAGACAATTAATATTTATATGATGCATTATCAAACAAAAATAACTATGCATTTTGTTCCTGGAATCAGTTTTTTCTTATTGGAATGAAATTGTGCCAAGGATGGATTTTATCTGATGCAAGCAGCATGCAAGAACAATCCACTTCCCATGGTAGCTTTCTAAATTAAAAAGTGGCGTTTCAGAATAGGCCATAGCAAAGGTAAGTTGATGAAAATGAATCCCATGGTGAAGTTTCATGCTCCATGCAAGAAAAAGTGCAACCAATGTTAGTAGGAGATATGCTTCCCACAGAATTACAGGAAACAGGCTTTTTTTGCAAATCCATTCACACTTACTTTAGATCAAATAACATTTTCCCCTCTCAGACAACAATAACAAAAAATCTCACAACATACATTTTAGTTTTGATACCTACACTGATTAACAAGGATGTGCACTATGTCCACAGCCGAATAAACTCTTCGGCTTTCATTGTGAAATTACTGTTTCTTGAATTCAATCAAGCCCTCCAGATTATACACATACCACTAAATATAAATAGAAGAGGTTAAAATGCCATTTAAATATAACAGATATGTCCACAACTCCATATTTAGATATACCCTTTAATTTTTTCCTATTTCCCACTTTTTACTTACATTTAAATTTAGCAAAGTAATTTTAGACTGCCATTTTTCTACCTACACTAGTTAACTGCTGTAAAGGAAATATATTAGATTTTCTCCACTCATGTCATTATCTTCCAATATGCCTGAGCAATACAAATTTTGACAACTCAAACCTTCAACCAAAAGACAAAATGATGGTCAACTTCAGTGGGAAACCTGCCTGTCAAAAAATGCATGACCAGAACCACACTGGGAAATACAAACTATTCTAGTCACTGTGGAAGTGGCCAGTTGTGGATATAATGAAAAAACAATGTGGTATTGATAAATAAAAGCTAATTCTTTTAGCCCAAGACAAACATCACTATAATTCAGTCTGAAAATATCTTAACAACACAACCTTTTTTTTAACAAAAACATTTTATATCAACTGCATAGGAAAGTGGACATAGAAAGAATAAAATAATCCCTGGCCTACACTCCCAGCTGTACAGCAGAAAATCAGTGGGCAGTATTAGACACTCAAGGCTCAGTGTGCACCGCTGACCTCAGCTGATATGGATCAGGCCCAAAGGGCCCTTTCTGGCCATACCGCCTGTCAACAACTTCCACATCAAGTTCAGGACACAAACTTCAACAGAACTACTTGCACGATTAAAGGAAGTAGTTTGCTCTTACAGCTGCCTTCCTCCCCCTCCCAAAAATAAAATAAAAATTAATTAAATAAATAAGAATTGCTTAAAAGAAAATGACAAGCTTCCTGATAGGGGGAAAAAAAAACCCCAACAATGCCATAGATAGATATTTCAAGGGAAACAGTGTCAACCAAACATTTTAAATTACTTCATTGTTACCTGCTAGTAACTCCTGGAGTGCTTAGTAATGCAGAGACAAGGAAAGGAAGGAAATGTAACATGTAATGTTTCAGGGCTACCAGATGCCATCAGCACTGTGAAAGCTTTTCATGTGCTTTTCAGAGGAAGAACCAATGCCACAAGCCTCACATGCTGATAAACGAAGCACTGGTGTTTTGGAGAAAGTGCGATGGGACATGATTTGCCTCATCAGTAGCAAGGTATTTTGCTCATGTGGCATTGTTCAAACCAGCTGGATTACAACAGTCCTCCCAGGGTTTTGTATTTGTTTACACAACTCCATCTGCACACAGAAAATAAACTGCCCACAGAAGAGCAGGTAGCAAAGATGCATCCACATTGCGAGGGTGAAAGCACTGGTCTTAGGCGGAATCATCATTAACAACTGTGGGATCCAACCTGGTATTTCAGATAGAAAATGTCTAATCTATTTACATACAAATGGGTGTACTTGCCATAAAAGACACTACTTCCAAATTTGTATTAATCTGTATTTTAAGCTTATGGTTCCTAGCATTGAAACTCAATGGACTCACGCACTCAGATTTCTTTGATGCCTGACAAAGTGCTCAAACTGTCTTAAAAGAAAAAGAAGCCACACAGTCACTACTGCTTATAAACCATCAGAAGAAAACCAGGCCAAATATTTATCTATTAGGTTATATCTTTAAGAGTCAAATGTTACATAAATTACAATCCAAATGGAGTAACACCTTAGGAGCAAAAAATATCACACCTAGGACTTATACTGACAGATCATTTATAAAATTCCTGTAACATGTAACTCTATCCAGTACTATATGATTTGTTTAACTTTGGGACTAAATTGTGGGAGGTGGGGACAGATGCTGTTCAAAGCTCTAAGCCCCAAAATGCTTTTGGAGGTAGTGATTCCTTTCTTGCAAAGTTTTTCCAAGAATTCCACAGCAAGTTTGCCATTGTTTGCCTACGTATGTGTATGAAAGAGAAAATAAGAACTGATGTTACCATTCCAAGGTATTATATATTTGTTTTTATGAAAGTCCTTTAAAAAAGAGATAAGATAATCAACATAAAAAAAGTATTTGTCCCATATGAAGTATGGCTTAGTTTATTTTTGCCTTTACGTAGTTCCTTTTAATTGGGAAGTTGTCAAACAATCTCTCTCTCTTCCTTGATTTTCCTATCAGTTCAAGTGTGCTTGAAATCACATACCTAATACATATATCCTGATGAAATTTTACATACCCTGGTGAATAACTGTCTACTTCCCTTGTTTCAGTGAAACCAGGGAAGTGGTTAAAGGGTTAAACCAAAGGAATGTGACATTTCTCCATGTGCAGTTCATAGACCTATCCTGGTTTTCCTAATGGACTCAAAATTACATGGGCAGAATGTAATTTCCAAACTATTGCTTCAGAACTGAAGCACAGTGTTAATTCAGAGAAAGACACTTTTAATACAAATAAAAACTTCATTAAAGAAAGAGCAAGTTTACTTGTACCATGGGTTCTTAGCAAAGGCAGCAATGAATGGAAGTTTATGTTAGCCAGAACTTGCAAATTCAGCTTTTGTAAATATCATTATGTACACTCCAAGCTCTACAGCAAAGTCATCTGGTCACCAAAATAGACCTTTGGATACTGTATTGCAGCGCTTGCTCTGAAAAGTACCACAACCAACTCTGACTCTCCTCAGACCAACTCAGGTGATTGAAGGTTTTCTTGCATGCAAGGACTAGTAAGCTTTTGAAAAGCCAACAGAGGTATTAGTTAATTGATTGATGAATTGCTGAAAGAATTACAAAGACACCAACGCTGCTATTACGAACAGGGGAAAAAAAGCGATGGCCGGGTGTGCGGGGGGGAAAGGGGATGATATAATTGCAGATGCTGATGCCCGAAAAGACAACAGCCAGCCCAAAACCAAACAGCGTTAATGATTTAAAACTAAAGAAAGCCGGAAAGGTCCAGCTTGCGCAACGAGCGCTCGCTGAAGATGCGCGGCTCCAGCTGACGCACCGCGCCTCTGCCGAGCCCTCGGGGCTGCCCCGCTCCAGCCACCGACGTGCCGCGGCGAGGGGGCAGCCAGACCGCCGGACCGCCGCCCCTCCGCCTGCGGGGAGCTGCCTCTCCTCGCCACGGCCCGACCCAGCGGCGCGGACCGCCGCCGCCCCTCGCCCCGCTGTCTCCGCTGCTGTCGGCCCCGACGGCCCCGCCGCGCCCGGCGCTCCGTTTGCGTCCCCTCCCCGCCCCATCGCAGCCCCGGAGAAGAAGGACTTACCGGGCGAGAGGTCGAATCCGGTTGTCCCGGAGGGGGTAGGATGGGACGGGAGGGGCCGTGGCGCGGAGGGCGCCGCCGGGGGAAGGCAGCGGCCGCCGGCGGCGGGAGCGAGGGAGGGAGTGAGGGAGCGGGCGAAGGGACGGCGGCGTTGCCGACTGCAGTGAGTCACTTCAGTCGGGACGGGCTCAGCCCATCGCTCTGGCCTCGGGTTCCGTGCGCCTCTTCCTCTCTCCAATCGCCGAGCGGAGCAGCCGCTGCTCCACGGCTCCCCCGCCGCCGTCGGGGCGGCCCCGCGCAGCCCGCCGGGCACCGGCAGCCCCCGGGGCGCCCCGGACCTCCGCCCCCCTACTCCCCGGCGTTCCCCCCCCAAGGCGCCCCCGCTCTGCACCAGGGGAGGGGCGGGGGAGGGGGGCGGGAAAGGCCGGGCGGAACTGGAGGTGAGCGGGACCTGCCCGAGGAGGACACGCGGCTGCCGGAGGCTCGGTTGAGCTCGGCGGGTCTTCTCCCGGCGCTGGAAACAAGAGCTTGTTTTAAGGGGCAGAACAAGCGTGCGGTTGTTGCGAGGACCCGACGTGAAGTCAAAGCCTGGCCTCTAACCAGGTGGCAGCAGGGCTCCAGAGTGCAGTGAGATAAATAACGGCATGCACGGAAATAAAAGGACAGGGGAGCCTGATCCGGCCGCGAAGGGGCTGAGCGCCTTATCACCTGGCGGTGCAGGGGGCTGGAGAGGGGCCGATGCGTCC